>CP045901.1:1986290-2000449 GCA_013387185.1 Caligus rogercresseyi | reverse complement strand
AAGTGAACTCTAAATTGTACTTCTCGCCAAACACCACAGTGCAGTCGTCAGCGAAAAAGATGTTCGTGATTCTGTCACTCCCTATCTTATACCCATGGAGCAACTGATCCATTCGCCTCTGGAGAGGGCACAACGCTATGGAGAAGAGAAGTGGACTTATAGGGTCCCCTTGGCGAGCACCCCTTTGAAGTTTTATAACCGGGGCCCCTACGACATCGATCGCAGACTCCGCTTCGGATAAAATATTTTTAATTGCCTTGATAAAAACTCTCGGAAAGCCCATATTTTTCATTTGTTTTAAAACGAAACTATGTTCTAGACAATCAAAAGCTTTTTTAAAATCCAATAAAACCAGAGCAAATTCTTTTTTTTCTTGTTTGGCATCCTCAATTATTGATTGAAGTGTCATGACCACATCATTCGACTGTCTGCCCTTTCTAAAACCAAACTGTGTATCCGGGAGTACATTTTCTAAGACTGGTTTCAGTCTTTCCGTTAAACATCCGCTATAAATTTTATACTCCGTTTCGAGTAAGGTTATTGGTCTCCAGTTTTGTATTTCTTTTAAGTCTTTATGTTTCTTTGGAAAGAGCGTTATTAAACCTTTTTTTGATTCTTTGTTAGGGCCATCTCCGTAAAAGTAGTCATTGAAGAGGTTTGCCAGAGGCTCAGCCAATTCAGGAAGTGTTTTGTATAACTCTGCCGTAATTCCTGATAGTCCCGGAGCTTTATCATTCTTCAACTTGTGTTTATATAATATTCCACCTCTTCTTTAGTAAATACCCGCACTAGGGATACTTTTCTTTTTTCGTCAGGTAATTATCTTCCTTGTTAGAAATTGAAATAGGTTCCTTCGATCGGTAGAGATCCTGGTAATATTTTTTAACTATCTCTGCGATCCTTTCAGGTGCTTTAACTTTTTGGTCACCCTCATTGAGTTCTTCTATTATCTTTTTTCCTTGTTTTTTCTCCAAACATTGCAACAGGCATAAGTTGTTTGACCTTATTTTTCTGTTGAGCATCCTTGTTCTTATCCTGGCCCCTTGCATTTTGTATTCTATTAATTCTTCGAGCTGATGTTGAAGTCCTGTATCTTCATTATCTTGTAAAAGGTTCGAATTTTACTTTCTCTAACACTCCTCCTCCGAGCTTCTTCTCTCCCAATGGATTTTAAAATTATTTTGGCAGATGTATAAAATTTATCCAAGCCTCTCTTGCAGTCCAGCCACCGTTTATATCTTTCCTTATATCCGCGGCTCCTTCTGTCAGGCACCTTATCACATGTGGTACTTTTAGTAGCTCACAATTAAGTTTCCATTTTAAAATTTTATTATTCGGGGCTGCCTCCATGAATGTTGCTTGAAGAAAGAAATGGTCAGATAGTCCATTAGGGTTAGGCGTACTAGCCGTAGTTTAAAGTTTAAAAGAGCATTAGATATATAGATGTGATCAATTCTACTCATTGATAAAAACTTTTCGCTTTTTCTGATAAAAGTGGTTCAAATTTTTTTTAAATCTCTGCCATGTCATTCATGCAGTTTCTGTTTTTCCATTTTATTAGTTGGGATGTGTTCGTAAAACCAAAAGAAGAAGTGTAGTCCCTTCCCTTTTGTTCTGCGACGTTGAAGTCCCCGGCAACTATTATATTATCGATCTCGGGCTGAATATTAAAAGTTCTTAGGTTTATGTTTAAAATATTTTTGTCTCCTGAAGGAATATACAGGCTTAAAAAATGGTAGGAGATGTCATTGTGTTGTAAATGAGCAACTAAAATGTTTCCTTCATCATCCGAGAATATTTTTTTTACATTAAAATATGGGCGAGTTAAAATAGCTACTCCTCTTGATGGATAACCAACGTCATTTATTTTTGCATTTGACGTAACGACTTTGTATGATTGCGACAAAAAAGACCAATCTTCAATTCTCTTGATCCGAGTATCCGAAATTGACACTATATCCGGGTGGTTGAGCACGTTAAGGTATTTTATCAGCCTACTCTTTTTCTTGCTAGAGGAAAGCCCGTTGGCATTCATATGTAAAATGTTAAAATTCATACCTATGAAGAGGTTTCCTTTGTCTTTTTACTGTCGCTTTCCTTTTCTCTCGTCTGATGATAATCTGTCTTTTCGTTTGTGCCTCTTTTTGTGTGTAGTTGGCTTTGGACGAGACATTCCTTCTTCAGGATCCATATCTTCGCTGGAATTCGATGTAACCTCCTCGTCTTGGGGCTCCTGGGTTTCAAGTCCTCTTTTCTTTTATATTTTTTTCGGTACTTTTTTTCACTTCCACGGGGACTTTCGGTGAAGGTTCCTGTTGTTTTAGCAAGTTTCCGGTTCTATCGGCGACGGTTCTGTTTCTTTCGTTGACTTGTTTGAGTGAGGTTCTTCACTTTTGTTTTCGTTGAGACTTCTTGAAGCCTCCTCAGTTTCCTGTTCTACAGCTTTTTCCTTGTTTCCTCTATATTTAAAGTTATAGGTATTTTATCTCCATTTGCGTATGTCCTGCTCATTCTCCTTGCTAACCATCTTCTATATTCGGAGGGAGACTTTCTTTTGTTTGTACACTCCTTTGCAAAATGGCCGAAGCTGTAGCAATTGGAGCACTGCTTAGTTTTTCCGGGAAAATTAAGAGGCCGGATCGTTTGATCTATAGGCAGATAGCAGGGAACGTTTCTTGGGCGACCAATTACCTTACGATGACATGAGGGGTATGTGATGTAACTCGGTTTTAACATCTTCAGGCCAATCTTTCACAATGTCCGAGTTGCACAATGCGAATTTATCTTCAGCTTTTTTACTTAGTCTTTCATATGATTCTACTTTCGCGAAGAGTCCAACACAGTGTTTTACCACTTCAGGGGCAATACACCCTTGACTTCGGGTATTCGAATTTCGAAAGGTATTGGGGCATCCATGGCTTTCATAAGCTCTCTTGATTCGATTTTAGCTTCATATGTATTCCATCTTTGTCTGAGAGTTTACAGTGCACGGTAGTTTTACTTTTGCAAGTAATTGCTCCTTTTCAATTCTCCTTACAGAAGTGAAGAGTGGACGATGAGGAATCCTCAAACACATAGATTCCAAATCTTCCGGCTCCAATCCTAAGACATCAGTCCATAGCTTTGCTGCATTATTGTAGGTCATATCGTATACATGACCCTATGATCGTCTCCAACCTTGGATACGTATAATGGTATGTGAAACCACCCCTTTCGTTGTTTACCTCATCTTCTTCGCATGGTTTACGATTTTTTATTGTGAAGGGATTCCACTCCTGGAGTCCCTTTTCTGCTACGGTGTTGTAATATTGTTTCTTTCTCCCTCGGGTGTGACGTAATTCTCTTCTTCAGGATGTTGGATCCATATTTCTTCTTCTTCGGCTCTTCTTGGGCAGTCATCCTCCTTTCGGGGGACGCAAGGGGTATCGGATATCTTGATCGGTCTGAATGCTTTTCAGCATTCTCGATGGGAGTTTTTTTCGCGAGCTAAAAGCTCACTAATCGTTGTTTGTCTTCGTGAGCCTTTAATGATGATTCCACGAACTTTTTGGGCTTCGGCGGCTTCTCCGGGGGGTCTCCCGGATCAGGGGTTCCTCCTGTCATAGTGACAGGAATATTGATTGTTATCACCTTCTATTAATCACTAATTAAAGGTTATTTATATCAGCCATAAATAAAGACGTCTAAACGTTGTTTTTGTCAGCTGATATCAAAAAGGCCACAATTATAGTTTATTGAGGATCCAAACACCTGAAGAGCTATTTGATGACGTTTAGGAACCTAAAATGGCTGCCCAAATTGATTAAAACAATTTGGAAGTCTCGGGAAAGAAAAAAACGACATCCTATGAATCATTCCAGTGATGTCACCCCATCTTATGTTCATTTGTTTTAATAGTGCTTAAAAGAGATATAGTCATCTTATATCATGGCTTTGAAAGTGAACTCTAAATTGGTACTATGACTTTAATTTATTTTTTGTTTTGCGTTATCATAACCAGCTTGAATTTATCTATTCTTGAGGAGGAAACCTGATATGAAGAATAGAAGAAATCAAGTTGTTTATATAAAGCAATAGTAAAAACAACCACAGCTTTTATTTATTTCTTTAAAAAGGTTATTATTTTTTAATGGGTCGGTTGGTTCCTTTCGTCCACGAGGACTGTGGAGTTAGTAACTCCGGACATAGAGATATATAGATATAGAGAGCTTATTCCCTTCAATAGCAGAGAAACATCGTCGTTCAGCTGTATTTTTGTGTTCAGTATAAACAAAGTAATTGACCTACGTCATCGTAAGCTGATTATGGAGATAGATTTTATGTCTTTGATCAGCTTACGATGACGTAGGTCGAATTACTTTGTTTATATTGGACACAAAATACTGATGAAGGGAGTAAGCTCTCTCTATCTTTTTATCTCCTATGCTCGGACACAGAAGGGAACTCCGATTCAAAGTTCCTCCTCCAGAATAGAAGAACTTAAGCTGTTTAATATAATGCAATAATAATAATACCACCAACAGCATATTAATAATAGAAAAAAGGGAGAGGTTGTGTGATTGATTTGATACTATGATAAAAGAGATGTCAGATATATACATGTAAGATGTCTCTATGTTTTCAAATCTACAGCTGTTTGTCTTTTTCTATGTCAGGTCGGGTATAAAGCAAAGAAAATATAAAAGAACTAGAAAGGCGCAATACGGGCTGGAAAGGAGTATTGGCTGTGTTGCCTTCAATAGAGTTACACAGATGACCTCATAAGATTCACAAAAATGTAAACAAATTGGGTTAAGAACCTTTTTCAATATAAGTGTGACTCTCCTATATTCAGATCAAGGTCTGTATATAAGGTCTGGGCAATACAAAATAACATGTGGCAGTGTGACTACCAATGACGTCACTGGAGAACGATTATATTTATCTATATATATATATATAAATCTCTCTATCTATCTATCTAGAAATATATCATATATATGTATGTGTGTGTTTGTATAAATAAATAAAATAAATATTTATATAAATATAAATTGTCAGTGGTGGGCACTTCCGCTCATTTTCCGCTCTTCCGCTCTGAGCGGAGGAGCAATTGGTGAGCGGAATGCAAAGAGCGGATCATCTTTGTGAGAAGTGAGCGGAATGTGGTGAGCGGACCCTCTAAAATTAACTTCCTCTCATCTGCTCACATAAAAAAAGTTCCGTTATTAAAAAGGATTACTCAAAGAAAAAAGACTATTTTCTCGCTTTTTGCTCTAAATGTAATGCCGCTAACGTGGCATGGACTAAAAAGGTGCGCCAGAAATGTTTATTCTTGTCTAGACACGTGGCAGCAGTGTTGCCACGCGTAGCCACTCAGTTCACGTCGTGCAGTTATTGTGTATACGCAGAGAGAATAAGTGACAATCAGTCCTTTCTTAATATATAAAATGTGTACCCCCGTCATAACAAAGAGGTTGCGTTCATGGTCCCATATAGAATTTCATTTTATATTCAGAGAAGAGAGAGAAAAGTTACATTATTATAATATAACTTTCTCTTTCTTCTCTAAATATAAAAGAGATAAGATTATCTTTGTTATAATTATTAAATAATTATTACATGTAGTATGATTAGAAATCCATCTGAAAAAATGACGTCATAACACATATTGATGATGTCATTAAATGGCTATATGGGACCCTACTTAGTACCAGCTTAGTACTTACTCGGCGTACAAGTTTTGTCTCTCTCTGGCACTCTCTTATTCTCTCTGTGTATACGTTGTGTTCGTGTGTGTTCATTGTCTGACGGTCACTCTGAGTCAGTATACTTTACTTTTTCGTTTTTTTACGAATCACGAGTCATGGATAAGTTTGTGACCCGAACCCGACCTCTGAGCGGAGAGAGAAGCTACAGGTTAGTAAATTGATTATTTAATTGAGCTATTCATTTATTTAAGTACATTTTTAAATTTTATAAATTAATCTTATTCTTAATTCATCTGAATAATGCTTGAGCAGTGTGACAAGTAACATAAAAAGTTAATGTTAATTTGTCAATTAATAATTTGTTATTGGAAAGGAGCAGCATGGACCTGGAGGTGGACGACCCAATCTCCCAGGATGTCTGCAACAGCCCTGTGGCACGGCAGTGTGGAGGAGGTGGCGGCAGCCAGGCAGACACTGTGGTCTTGAGATAATTGGTGATCGGACCTAAAAATTAGGGAGCGGACCTATTCCGCCAACCTGAGCGGAAGAACGGAATGAAGTGAGCGGAACAGCAGTACTCAAAAAATGAGCGAATGAGCGGGAGCGGATCAGTTGCCCAAAGTGAGCGGATGAGCGGTGAGCGGAACAGCAAAAAAGTGAGTGGTGCCCACCACTGTAAATTGTATTTAATATATAATTCGTTCTCCAGTGACGTCATGGAGTAGTTATACTGCTAGGATTACATGATTGTTTTTGTATTGCCCAGACCTTATTATACAGACCTTGATTCAGATCAGCGTTATATTTATTCATTAAAAATGCCAAGCTGCTCCGCATATAAGTGATCATCGATCAGTATGATCAGTAATTATAATTACATAGAATGAAGTATGTATGATTCTATTATTTATTTCTGACCTAGGTCTAATGAATGGGCAAAGAAAATGAGAAAACGGAAAAGGGAAAGGCATATGAAGCGAAAGAGGAGTGAAGAAGAAATGCAAATCCTTCGACAAAATATTATTCTCGATCATTGTACTCTGTTGGTGATGAAAGTACTTGCAAAAGGAAATCCATCGAGACTGCAAAAACGATTGAGTACATGGCTAATAAGCTTCGAATCGTTCAAACTCACAGTTCTCTATATAAAAAGGAGATCAGGTCTTTGAAGGTACAAATCATCATATCATACAAGCTATAGAAAACTTCTTGTTCATCAGGAAGTAAAAGGTGAATTGTTTGACTGTTGATGATTTGGTAATACTTTCTCCAGGAGATCACAGGGTTGTTGACTCTGAGGCCATATCTAGAGAAAAGCAATTGGATCGCTCTTCAATTTTGGAGGACCACGACTACTGCGAGATACCACCTCCTCTACCTCCTACCCTATTGTCTTTTAAGGCAGCTGTTATTAGTTACATTATGAATTTGTAATTCGCAAATTGCAGCAGACCATATCTTGTGTTCCTTGTAAAACAGTTTAAACCGATCCTTTAAGCAAAATCATATCACTTTGGCTTTGATTAAAAGAAAGATGTGGGAGGCCTAATTTATCCATCACAAGATGCAATAACTGTGTGTCAAGAAGTGGAAAGTGTCTTTTGTCACTTTTTAATCATTGGCAAAGCTGCTTTATTAAAAAGATAAAATTCACTTGCATATTGCAACCCAAGTTTTGCAAAACATTTGTGAAAACAACGGTAGGTTTTTAATGATCTTAATGAACATAGTGCCCAACAACAATCACGTTTATAAATTAATAAAATATTTGGCAGCAACTTATTCCCGAAAAAGAGTTTATCATCAAGGAAGAGTGACAAATATAAAATTACCCTCCGACTACATAAGAAAAAGTCATGATAAAACAGTATTATTCAAAGGACAGTAAAAGTATTCATTAATATTATTAAAAACCTATCACATTGTTATTCTCATGTTTATTTATGTATACCAAGATATTATACAATAATTATATATCTTTAAAATTGTACCATGATTTTTACTAAATATATCAATAATATTTTCTATTTTACAAAAATTGTTATAGGAGTATAGTTTAAAAATATAGCGAACCTTTTAAAATCGTACTACAAAAAATCTGTTTTCATTCTTCATTGTGCTTACTAAGTTTTTCTTCTCTTCTGTTGTTCATGTTTTTCCTTCGGCAGACGCGTTGCGCTTCTAGTTCTTTTATATTTCTTTGGTATAACGTAATCCCTAGCCAACCTATAGTCATTATTTTAAGATTTATCTCGAATTACAAATATTAAATTACTTTATGTCGCTATTTAATTAATTTATATAAGAAATAGTATTTGTGCAATACTTAGGTATATTCAGTTAAATACTTGCCTTCCTATGTATTTGGGTCATACTTCCATGTTTCATCTTTCTCCTTTTCTACCTTGGGCCATTTCTTCCTCAGCCGTATTTCTCTGGTCCATTTCTTCTGGACAATATATTTATGTTGTACTACAGTAGAAAGCACACAACTACTAACAAAACCGATTTTGAGCTCTAGGAGGTCTTCTAACAAGTACAAAAATCGTATGAACTACGTATCTGTTCCATCATTTAAAAATTATCAAGTGTAACTTCAATATATATATTTGTATCTCGATATCATTACACTTAATTTTTCCAAGGTATTGTAAATATTATTATTTAAAAAAACTGCCTTTTAAGCTTTTTCTTTTGCAAAAAAAAGCTTTCTTAAAAAATATGAGAAAAATAATTTGTAAAATTTTAAACTTCTATAATTTTTCTTATATTTTCAGTTTATATATTTTGACTCTATCCTATAAAAACAATATCTGTTTTTCTTGATCCTAATACTCATTCCTTCATAAGAACAAAGAACACAAAAGCATAACCTCAATTCAAACATTAATATTGAATTCTAAGATTCCCTTGGGTGTTCTTAATGTACGCATATATATTATATATATATATATATATATAATATATATATTGATAATATATATATATATATATATATATATTATATATTATCATATTATATATATATAATATTTATATATTTATTGTCAAAAAGAATCTGTCAATCCAAATATCATTCTTCAATAACAATAAGACATTCCTTTGACTTTGATTTCATTCCAGCCAGTAAATTTTTTTTCTCTCTCGCATATCACGATTACACCCAATGAGACAGAGCCTATAACTTATTGCATGTTTTTTTCTTCTTATTCATATCAGTCTCACGTAGAGCGTTCTATGCTCGTCAAGAGATCTTTTACGATAGCTGGGATATTGAGTACAAACGGCATCGGCTGTCATTTATTGTTACATGGGTTCAATTGATAAGAAGGGGCCGGCATGAGATTAAGATTGATTTACAAGGGACCCACTTTTTTCTGTGCATTCATGCAATCAAGCAAGCACTCTATGGTATAAAGGTCATTTCATTGAATGAGATAAAATAATGAAGAATATCAAATATACGTACGATCTTAGATTTATATTCCTTATAAGCACCATTCTTAACAAACTTTTAGTTCAAACCTCCATGGGATTAACATGATGATTTACGAAGGCCACCATTAATTTAAGCACATATTAGGGTACAAATTATTAGGCTGGGATATATAATGTGAGGAAAGCCAAGACATAAAATTTGATATCATAGTAACTGTTATTGATTATAATTTTATTTAAAACTAATGCGAACAAATATTTTCAATTAGTTTTTATATTTTATTAATCTACATTATCATTGGAGTTTGTCCGTCTGTCCGTCCGACTTCTAGAGCGCCGAACTACAAAAGCTAGAGAACTGCAAATTTGGCACACAGATGCATCTTGACACTGTGATGGTTCTGGGCTAGGTTAGATTCTGATCCTAACAGATTTTGTCTGTGAGAGGATTTTGCGTTTGCAATGGATTTTTGAAGGTTAAAAGGCTCGATATGTAATGAGATGCTTTGTGGGCTTTTGGCCGTAGGCATCTTTTGTATAAACAAAACTAAGGCCTAGCGGCCTTGCAAGGCCTCAAAAAAGGCTTGGAAAATTTGGTTGTCCATAGTTCGTAGTGAGATGTTTTTAGAGACAGAACGCACACCAAGGTTTATCTGCATCTCTGCCCAAAGAACCTGGATCCGGAAAAACCCGGTCCAGACACTCCCGGACCCGATTATGACATTTCCTTAACTTTTGATTATTTACCATTTCGAAAAAAAGTACTCTAAAAGTACATCAAGAATAGGGTTTACAATCGGGTCCAAAAGAAATTTCCCGAAAACCGGCCGGCCTGTCGGGAAATTCAAGAAAACCTCTGGGGCGACTTTTCAATACGAAAAAAATTTCAAAACAAAACATACAAAATGAAGACCATGCAAAATAAGTCTAGGTTGATTAAGTCAATGTCCGGCCTCCGGGACATATTTCGGCCGGGATCCGGATTTTTTTCAATTTGCAGTTTTCGCCATATATTTTTGCATAATCTTATTTAGCTTCACAAAGGGAGCAACTTTGATGTATTCAGTATCCAGATCCGAGGTCATTAAGAGCCTCAAATCCTGGATTGAATAGTAGGTCGAATTCATGGACGAAGCGGAATATTTTTGAAATCATAAATGTTTGGGGGGCCTTCTTTGGGTTGTCTTTGGGTTGATCGCATCAAGTTAAAAATAAGTACCTATAGAGTTTGGCATTTCTAATAATTTCGTTTTTTTAAATAATTTTGGTTTTTAGATTTTTTGAGTTTTGGCATAAAAACTGGCAAATGGAAAGAGTTTTTTTTCTTCCCGCTCCTGGTAGTACCCACAGATTTCAACTTGAGTTCATAAGAAGGAGCTTAAAAGCCTGACAATACATTATAACAAATCCTTCTCAAGTGGTTTCATATTTTTTCAGAAAACCCAAAAAACTGAGTTTTCAAAAAAAAAATTGATGATTTTTAAGCATTTTTTAAAAAAAATTAAATTTGTTAATATAATAGTTCCCGATTGAGGAGTATAATGCAAATGTGAAGAAAAGTTTTAAAATTGGATAAAAACATAAAGTTTTATTAGTAAGCATTATTTCAGAAGTACATATGCTACATATATATAGCATAGGATTGGTTATAATGTTAGTTCTTTTTGCTATATATGGGGCGCCTCTAATTATTAATCTAATGTATCCTCTAGGGACTTTTTACTGCATAATTGGTTTTAAATTATGAAATACGAAATGAAGCCTTCGAAAAAAAATGAGGTCTGTGAAATAAATGTCCGGCACCATATGACGTCATAAATTACACCACGGTTCACCCAAGGTCTGCATAATAAGGTCTGGGCAATACAAAAACAAACATGTAATCCTAGCATAATAACTACTTATGAACGTCACGGGAGAACGAATATACATATTTAAATGAATTTATATATCATATATATATATAATTTATTAACAACACACACATACATATATATATATATATATATATATATTTATTTATTTATAGATAGAGATTGATTGATATATATATATATGAATAGTTGGTCTCCAGTGACTTCATTGAGTAGTCCACTGCTACATGTTTGTTTTTGTATTTGCCCAAACCTTGGTTTCACCAATCTTATCAACCCAGTTTGAATACCGTCAAACTCTTCCCCCTTTTTTCACAGGAAACACAGTGGACCGCTCCGAAGTAGAAAGAAGGGAGAAGCTCTATCACTATGAATATTTGACATGTACTCATGATCGCTAACATCATCAAAATAGTTTTTCCCGCGCAAGTTTATAATCTTGATTTTTCTTTTGTCATCCAATCATGAAGACTGTCTTACGGAGGAGAGCATTTGCCTCTTAGTTCACATAGGAGGCTTTTTAAAGTAGCGTTCTTTCATTAGAATTTAGAAGAAATATGTTGTATAGGTCTATATATAATTTCCTTAAATCTTTTTGCACACACATAATCTAAAAAATTTATAAAATCATTTCAAAAGGGCATATATTTCTTCATATTTGCCTCGCTGCGTGTCGGTAAGTATCTGTGGCCACTTTTTTTAAAGAGACGATAACAAGTTAAGGTGTAAAGTAAGAAAAGAAAAAAACGAAAACGAACTTATATTTGTGGTTATAAGGATGAACTTAATCAGGATTTACTGGATATAATATGTTTTTTTCCCTCTCCTTTTTTTGAAACATATTTCACATCATTCTCTATCATATAACTACTGGCTATACGACCTCTCCATTATCTAAACAAGCTTTAAAAAACTTCATTGTTTGATGCAAGGTTCAATCCTTGCCTAACATATATCCATATATAGTTACCATTATAAAGCGGTGTCCGTAGCCCACCCACCCGCCCGGAGGCCTAGCCACAGCCGCGGAGCGGCAAGGACTATGGTTTACTTGGGATTGGTGTTGCGACATAACAAAAACCAGAATATTTAATACATACTTAGAAATAACTTTGTACTTTATTTTATATAAATGGATATTTCATATAATGTAGCAATGTGCTAAGTATCTGTGCCCACTTTTTTTAAATAAGACGATAAAGTTCTTTTTAAAGTAAGAAAAGGGAAAAAAGCAAAATAAATACATAATATTTGAAGTTATAAGAGAGGAACTTAATCAGGATTACTGATAATATATTTTCCCTTCTCCTTTTTTGAAAAATAATTGCATCATTCTCTATCATATAACTACTTCTATACGACTCTACATCATCATCTAAACAGCTTAACAAACTGATTGTTTTTGCAAGGTTCAATCCTGCCTTCAACAAATTATCCATAGATATGTTACCATGTATAAATGCTAGTGGCCGTAGGCCCCCACGAGCCCGCACGGCCAGCCACAGCCGCGAGCGGCAAAGGGCTAGTCACACATTATAATTGGAGTTTGTCCGTCCGTCTGTCCGACTTCATAGACGCCGAAACTACAGAAGCTAGAGAACGAAATTTGGCACACAGATGCCTCGTGACCATGTGATGGTCTTGGGCTAGGTTAGGAACTGATCAGACCAGATTTGCGTCGGTTGAGAGGATTTTACGGTTTGTATGGATTTTTGAGGGTTAGGAGGCTCGGGATGTAATCAGATGTTTTGTGGACTTATCCGTAAGCATCTTTTGGTATAAACAAAACTAAGGCCTAAGGCCATTCAAAGGCCTCCAAAAAGGCTTGGAAAACTTTGTTTGTCCATAGTTCGTAAGTGAGTTTTTAGAGACAGAACGCAAACTAAAAGTTTCTGCATCTCTGCCCAAGACCTGGATCCGGAAAAAAAATATCTAGATCTCGACGACTACTCCGACCGGATTAGACATTTCCTTAACTTTTGATACGAACAAAAGTTCAAAACAAAACATACGAAATGAAGGCCTGGCAAAATAAGTCCTGGTGGTTAAGTCAATGTCCGGCCTCGCGGGACATATTTGGGCCGGATCCAGATTTTTTTTATTTACAGTTTTTCGCAAATTTATGTTTTGCACAATCATATTCAGCTTCACAAGGGAGAACTTTGATGTATTAAGTATCCGAATCGAGGTCGTTCAAGACCCTCAAATCCGGGATTGCAATTAGATCCTATTTCAGGACGAAGTGGAATATTTTTGGAATCCAAATTTTGGGGGGCCTTTTGGTGTGGGTTTTTCAGTTAGATTGGATCGCATCAAATTATAAAATAGTATCTCTAGAGTGTGCATTTCTAATAATTCGTGGGCGATAAAAATGAATTTTTGTTTACAATTTTGTTGAGTTTTGCATAAAAACTGGAAAAATAAAAAGTGTTTTTTCTCCGCTCCTGGTGACCCACAGATTTCAACTTGGATTGATACGAAGGAACTTAAAAAGGCTGACAACAACTATAAATAAATAATTCTCAAGTGTTAAATATTTTTTCAGAAAACCCAACAAACTGATTTTTTTCAAAAAACTTTTTTTATTATTTTTAAAGAAGTGTTATATAGTTGTTCTCAATTGGAGATCCTAATGCCAATGTGAAGAAATTTTTAAACTTAGATGAAACAAAAAAGTTTATTTGTAGCATTATTTCATAAGTACATATAAAGCATAGGAGTTGGCTAAATGTTAGTTCTTTTTTCTCCCTAGGGGTTCGCTCTAATTATTATCTAATGTACATCTAGGGAGACTTTTTACTGCATAAGTGGTTTTTTAATATTCAGCTTACAAAGGAGCAAATTTGATGTATTCAGTATCCGAATCCGCGGTCTTAAGAGCCTCAAATCCGGGATTGAATATTAGTCCTATTTCATGGACGAAGCGGAATATTTTTGAAAGTCCCAAATTTTAGGGGGCCTTCTTTGGGTTGTCTGCTGAGTTGATTGCATCAAGTTATAAAATAGTATCTATAAGTTTTGCATTTCTAATACGTTCGTGTCGGATAAAAAATAATTTTAGTAGTAATTTTTTTGAGTTTTGGCATAAAAACTGGCCAAATGGAAAAGAGGGTTTTTTTTCCTCCGCTCCTGGGAACTCACAGATTTCCACTTGAGT
>CP045901.1:1952962-1980593 GCA_013387185.1 Caligus rogercresseyi | reverse complement strand
AAGAATGAAATTCTACTTATACTTTTTATGGTCATTATCAAGAAATTACCGAATACTGCTTTAAAATAATCTTATTATAAATTCAAAGTAAAGTGAGTGCATAAATTCAAAAAAAACGAAACTAAAGCTGAATATTTGTTGTGTGTTTTTTAAACATCGTCCTACTTTAAATGTATGCAGTATTCTATTTTGAATATATAAAGTGAATATCAAAATAAGCATGATAACATGGGATTATGCATGTATATAAATATATATATTTTCTCTATTCACAATATCTAAATACAAGTGTGTATTTGACATGACAGAAACTTTCTTTTAATATTTTTTTAAATGACGGATCTCATTTCCGCCTATCAAATGGATTTGGATATATATTTGTATTTTATATTCTCTTTCTTGCTCTCGCCTTAAGTAAAGGGCTTTTCATAGATAATACAGGGGCCAGTCGGCACACTATAATAATATTATCATCATGATGTGTATATATTGTGCATTAAGCGTTCACTTGAAATGGAGAGTATCTATAAACTATATCTGCTAAGACTGAATATAGAGGACTTATATCAATATAGTATGGTTAAATAAGAACCTACAAAGAGAATAAAGATGGACCATTACACTGCTGTTGTTTTTAGAAACATCAGCCATTATTATAAGCATAATATATTTTGTCATAGATTGAAACTCAATAAGACCATAGAAACAAGGCTTTAGACAGCTAAAAAACCATAAAGAAAAGTCATGCAAAAAGCCTGTCTTGGACATATCTCTTTCTAAAATACTGAAGTCTATGTCAACAAGACCGGCTAGAGGCGACTTATAAACATGTATCGTATAAGAGCAATTTGGTATTGACTGCTCTCTATTTAGTATATTAAGAACTTTGATGAATGGTTGTTTTTGGGTTTTAAAGAGTAATATTTAGTACAATCTTATCCTTCTGAAAAAACATTTTTTTATTGAAAAAAGATTGAATATAATTCAACAAGAGAAATTTTTTTAATATCTCCAAAAAGTTTTAATTTATACCTTCTCCGAAAGTGATTTCACTTTAATTTTCAAATCTCATTGTGCAGTGAATTATATAATTATATTTGAATTAAAACTGTCCTTTAAATATTAATATATATACTTGGAAATATATTTTAATCTAAACCGTTTATTTGCACATTTATTACATATACCTTCATGAAATAAATAATTTAATAGGGAAAAATAATATATTTAAATACCCGTTTGAATTGAAGTAAATGTATTGCTTACTCTCAAAAACCAGATATTTTGTTGATTTAGTGGAAACGTATTCGACTCTCAAAGCCTGAGGCGGAAGGTTTGTCTCCCAAGAGAGGAAAAGCCAATCATTTCAAAACTATAAATTTATTAATATAAAAAAAAATGCGGTCAAACAATAAGAAGAAGAACAAGTATATTGAAAAATAGACTTTTAATTCTATAATCTTGAGTGATTGACACGCACAAAGCTCATTTATTTTTATCAAGGTTAGAAGAAAGAACTATATTTTTACTACTTATTAAAATACTTATTCGTGTTAAAAGGGAATATAAGATAACTCAATTTGAATTTAATCAAATTCAGCCATCTTATAGCATACAAAGATATTTATCATTATATATAGATGACTATGTTATATTTTCATATAAAGCATTTAAGTTGATCGAAATTGAAGCTTATGTTTTGATTAAATAATTCCCAAAAATATAAAAAGTAATTCAAAGTAAACAAGTAGTGTGTTTGAACAAATTAATTTTTAAAGTGTAGGACTTCATTGAACATATATAAGTTTATAATGTAAATATATTAATTTGACTTTAAATAGTATGTGTAAAAGTTTCCAAGCTCCTACATAATAAACATGTTTACTAAAGACTTTTATCAGGGTTCAATATAAAGTTACGGTATCTGATGATGATATACAGCAAATCAAGTTAATGTAGTTAAGGATATAAAAATCCCACATAGGCATTCTAGCAAAACAAAAGTTCAGAGCATGTCTTATGGTAATATTGTACTAAAAAATATACATTCAAAATCACCTCTCTCTGTTATTATAATATATTTATAAAACTATTTAAAATTGTGATTGCTTTTATAAAAATTGATGTCCAAATACATTTCTATTATTTTTTTTCTGACCTAAAACTAAAGGATAATTTAAAAAATGTCCTGTAGCCATTCAAGATATTTTTACTAGCTCATCAGCAAATATTTTACATTCGTCTCTTTATGGGTTGAAGTGTGATTGTACTGGAGGTATTGTCTTAATTATCAATACGTTTTTGCAAAAAAGCAAGGCTATCCGGTACTCTTGAAGGCTTGACTTTATGTTTATTTCTTTAAAAAAATGCGAAATTGCATAAAAAGTAATTTGAGCTCATCGCCTTGTATTTCATCATTCCAAATGGATTCAATTGTATAGATTTGAAGGGCGAGGATAAATGAAAGCATTAAAAAACCAGCCTCTCTATTATCTGGTATTGATACTATTCATTCATTGTAGATGTAATGTACATGTTATGTTGTTCGAACATCTGTACATGAAATTACTTATTTGATTGTACAAATGTATATATGACGTTCAAAGACTCTTCTGTTTTGACTTAAATCTAATTTATGTTTATGAACATATAGAATCCTCTCTTTCTTTAAATAACTTTTTGTATAGAATGAGATTTAAATTATTGCATTTCATATATAATAAAAGATTCTATATTTGATTGAAGATAGCAATATATATATATATATAATAAATGCATTAAGGTTATATTTTGTATGAAGACAAAACTCGTAAAATACATTTTTCCGCCTTTTTCGATGTTCAATTTTTTGGAGATGAAAAAAGAGGTTTTTTCCTCAAGTCGAAATTTTCCTTTATTCCAATAAAAATGATTTTTTTCAACAACTAAAAATTATGAGTATTTTACTTCTTTTATTAGTATTTAAATTTATATATTTAATTTAATTTCTCATACTATGATTTTAACAACCTGTTGAAAATAAAGACAATCTTGGGGAGTATCATTTAAAGCAAAAAGTCCTTGAGCAAATGGGGTTGTTGTGTCCATGCGGAAATGGAGTTTTTATTCACATAAATGCCATAATTTTAATAGGAATCCATGTTTAATTACATTATATCAAGATGTTCAAGTATCGCTATACAGATGGTTTTAATTGTGATTTCTATTTATTTTAGTCTTTAAAAAAGTTTATTTATATTTGTTTACCCTAAACTCTTCCTTCATCAAACTTACTTATCAATGCTTTAAATGGGTTGTAAATATCAACCAAGAGAGTTGTTAATTTTATATAAACTTTGTCGACTCATACCATGAAAACTTCAAATGAGGGACAAAAAATGATACGATCAATTTAACAACATGATGCATCAGAGAGTTTTTAACTTTAAGCAATCTAATAAGTAATAAATAAAATCATTAATGTATACATATTAAAAGTGATCGTATATACAAGCAATCTGCTAGTCGTCTTCCGCTCATATTGAGGAAAAAAACAAATAAATCAAGCGATCTCTACTCACGAAATCCCATAGGAATTCCATATATATAAGG
The DNA here is from genome assembly GCA_013387185.1 of Caligus rogercresseyi. Taxonomy (NCBI): domain Eukaryota; kingdom Metazoa; phylum Arthropoda; class Copepoda; order Siphonostomatoida; family Caligidae; genus Caligus; species Caligus rogercresseyi. The sequence continues at coordinate 1,977,002 of CP045901.1, read as the reverse complement.
AAGTATATATATAGAAGTAAGCTTATCCGCTCAAAATCGCTTTCCATAAAACATTTTATAGCCGCATAAATTCCTTATTTTTAAAAGCATACTCGCATCAATAAAGATTTTTTATATGCCTACCTGGCATGTAATCCGACGTTTTATATATAGGTCGAAGTGTTTTGGCTTCGTAAACAATGTGATGATAAAAAGCATGGCTGAATAATATTGTTATTTTGTCTCTATGCTCTCTCTTAGGGAGGAAAACACTGGATGTTTACCTCCTAAGATTGTAAATACGCCTTAGAAGGTGATGCTTTTGTCATTGAATGATTATGACAAAAAGGGGGTAAATAATATATATTAAAAGCTGCGACAAGGTTTTTTTAACCATACATTCTTGTGTGATGGATATAGAATGAATTTGACAGTTAGATGAAGGAGAAAAATATATGTTTATATGTAAGAATTGGATAATAGTTTTTCTAAAGGAAATCTGATCAACCTTGTGCATTAATATTTAAAAAATACTTCTACCAATATGGGATCAAAATAAATATAGCTCACAATATATTGTTTGATGATTTTTTGAATTACAATAATATTTGAAATATTGTCAAAGAATTATTTAAATTTGTTTTATGTAATATAAGACTTCTTTTGAGGTTCATTATAATAAATATAAAGAAATTATACAATAACATTTAATCATATATTCAAGAAATTTTACTTTTCATGCTCCCTATGGCTATAAAAAAAGAAAATATCGTGGCTTAAGACTCTTAGATAAATAATTTAATTGTATTTTTTTAGTAATTACATTTTTCATAATCAATTCATCGTTGGAAATCATGAAATGTTTATAAAAACAACGCATAATATTGATAGTTTAATAAAAAAACTATTCATATATTCCAAAATGCTACTCCATCGAACCGTATGAGCAAAAAAAAAGGCTTGATTGTATAATTCAATACTTTAATGTTTAAACCCTCACTTTATGCAACTCATACAGGCTGCTGATATAATTTGATTTATGTATATAGTATCTAAAAAGTATGTTACTTTAAACATTCATTTTTTTAAATTACGCACTTAAATATTTTATCAAATATTGCATTTAAATAAAATTATAATTGTTATTATAAAAAATAATGATTATTATTATATGTATATATATATAACAATCATAAAAATAATCCAATGATAGGACTCATACCATAAAGAGCAAATATGATAATGATGTTCAAAAAGAAGATTGTTCATGATTCCATCTTATTCCTACTGCCATCAAGTAACAATAAAAATAACAATAATAATTGAAGAAGGAAAAAATAATGTAAATTGCCTACATATCTGAACATATACAAAATACATATTTTAGGACGTGTATAAAAATATGTCTACTATTGCAGGCATATCACTATAAGAAAATATTTTCTAAGGCATGGGAAAATTATGTTCATATAATGTTATGGTGCGTTCTTGGCCGCTTCTCCAATAATAATATATATGCAATTTCTTTAATATACCCATACAACTACGTTCGGAATGATATGCCAACTAAGTTTGAAATACAAACATAAGGTATATATTGAAAATCAAGGTTCGCATTAAATGTCCTTAAAAAGAATTTTTTTTTCCTTGGTATCATCCCATATCATAAGCGAGACTTATGTCCTGCAAGAAATGCCACATACTATAAATCCTCAAAATCATGATATTTTGCCAAGATGTGCAATTGTACGACAGCTGCCCTTTTCTCATCATATATCGTAGCTATGAAATATTCAGTCCAGGAAGGATTTACCACATTCCTCTACCTATATAACTTTTCAAATTAAAGTTTTGTCCTCATTTTTTATACTCCTGCTCCTTAGTGATAGTTTCATTAGTGATGAGGCGGTTCAATCATTGAAAGTTATGATCGTCCCTTTAATAAAAAGCATTGGCATGGCCAATAGCTCATACAGCATATAGTCAAAGGATTTATTGAGCTTGATTTTATATTGTAACAAATTAAAACGATATATCAATTGTGGGGAACCTTTGTGCTAATATTTTTCTTGAATGGGACTTCCAGCGACTTCATTCTAAGGTCGTTTTCGAAGGGAATGGAGAGAAGCCCGAACACGTTATAAGCGAATGTAACTACGTGCCGGCACTGTCTGAAGCCAATTTGGAGGAGCCCTCACTGTTCCCTAACTAGTACCTGTGAGTCCTTCCATTTCTACTCAATCCAGACGGTTCTCGGAGGAAGACGAGAAGTTCGTTCAGGGAGATTTAAGAAAACTACTTTTAGATGGGATTATTTAAGAGAGTAAATTATCGTGGAGGGCCCAAGTAAGGATGAAACAAAGATGTATCGTAAGCGTATGTGTATTGATTATTTGCGTAGAGTAAATATCTATATCGAACTGGACACCTATCCTCTCCTCAGGATTGATGATATGGTAAACAAATTAGCTAAATTAAAAATCTATTCAACCTTTGGATTTAAAAATTACTTACCATCAATTCCACTAAACGAATCTGATAAAAGTATAATTCTTTTGAAGGATGTGGTCGTTTGTATCATTATAGCCAATTCCATTTAGAGATACTTTTCCGCGCGCAATGGATATAATGATTAAGGAAGAAGGAATATATATGACACTTTCTCTTATCTGGATAGCATAACTATAGGTGGAAGTACTGAAAGATTAGTCATGAAAGTAATTTATTAAAAGTGCTATTAATAAACAGAATATTATACTAAATGGGTCATTCTGGAGTCACTAGATTACTACATTTCGTGCGTTCAAGAAACCTACCATTTTCAATTAGTGATGTACGCTATGTTTGTTATTATTGCCGTTTATGGGCAGAACAAGAGCCTAGATTTTATACATTTCCGGCTGGAACTCTTATCAAGGCTACTCGACCAATGAAACGATTAAGCATAGATTTCAAAGGTCCACTTAGCTCTTTAACAAAAAAGAATATATGCTTACAATTATTGCTCAATTTCCTCACTGCCCTTTTTCGTTCCTGTGCCCTAATCTTTGAACCTCCACTGTCATTCACTGTATCCTTTAGTTATTCAGCCTTTGTGGAATAACCACTTATTTATGCTCAGATTGAGTCTTTTTTTTTGTCTCGAGAGCTTAAATAATTCTCTTAGCTTAGGAGTATTTTATAGTAGTTCGACACCTTATCATCCTGAAGAAAATAGCTAAATGAGATATAATAGAATAATTTGGAAATCAATATGTCTTAGTCGAAAGTCTCAAATGTATCTATAAAAAATTGTGAGATGATTCTACTATAGGTCATGGTTATGCACATCCACGAATACCACTCCCCATGAGCAATTCTTTCAATTGCAAAGACAAATCATAGATATTCCATGCCTTGTTAGTCAAAGAATCTAGAACCTGTATGCTTAGACGATTTGTACAAACGTCTCAGAACGACCCATTGGTAGATGAAGTGGAACAGCTCGACAGATAGCATTCGTTACAAGAGTTAGCTACCCTGGAGGAATGGAATCTCCTGAGGATTCTTCAGATCCATCCCTTCCCCTCTAAGATATGGAATCACCTTCCAAGGATGCCACTCTATGTCTCTCCACTCGTGTTTCTAAGCCCCCCCCCCCCCCCCCCGAGCGTTATGGAGTTGACTCTGGAATTAGGGGAGAATGCTATGATTTATTTTTATTTATAGTGTGACGTATATCTATCACGTGTTCCTCTACATATTAATCTTAATATATTGCTGTATCATTCTACAATAAGTTACCAAAGCGAAGGAGTGATCTCAACTCCAAAATTAATGAGTTATATATTAATCAGTACAATTTCCTTTAGTATTTAGTCATAAAAATATTTCATATGTCATAAAATTTCATTAATGTATAATAAATAATTGTTCAAAAACATGGACTCTCTCCTAGTATTTGCTATCCTTGACCCAGTCAAAATCTGCCCACGTATTTGCAGTGGGATTTTTAAATATATATATGAAAGATTAATTTGCTTCTTTTTCCAAACGTTTAAATTCTTCTCGTGTAATCAAGAAGTATTCATTAATTTTAGGAATTTAATTACATGGTATGCCTGCGTAGGTTAAAAGAAGAAGAGTATATTCATTAATTATAAATACCTGAGCAAGCAATCCATCTCCCTAAATTATTATTGCAATGACATTTCCAACTATGTACTACTACTACAACAACTCTGCAATTAAATTATTATTTTTGGAAATGCTATGATAATTAATGGATATTCCTCTTGATTGATTGGGGAAATAAATGTTTTATAGTTGAAGACGTAATAATTTTTCTATCCTTACATGCATTTTTTCTAAGAATTGTATTTATAAGTTTTTGGGGGGATATTATTTATGTTAGTTTTTATGGTTCTTTCTAATTTGAGCACTCATTAAGAGTATGAATGATTTGTGAGAGGATTTTTATTTAGAAAAACATGCTTTGGAAAGAGCTACAAATTTAGTTCAGGGATGATCTATTGATATATATATATATATATATATATATATATATATATATATATATATATATATATATATATATATATATCTATATATATATATATATAATATATATATATATATAGTCGCAGCAGAGATGGAGATCCAGTAGAATCGTTGACTCTCCAGGTAGAGATTACGATCCTTATCTCTTCTAGGAGAGATGACGACTTAAATATGGAGATGCTATTTTACGAATTTATAAAAACTTTTATTTCATCTGCAATTTCTATTCTAGATTTGGTGAGAATGATTTCATTGTGTGTTCAAGAAGTAATGCGACACAATGTTTTACTAATTGTATTTTGTATATATATCACTAACAATTTGATACTCATTGAGAAGAATCGAAAAAAATTAAATTTGTTTGAATAACATCCTCATACCATCTTCATATTTATGTTGTCATCCCTTTGAAGAAATATACCTGCTGTTCTCTTCTAGCAGAGTCATTAATTCTTCTTATATAAATCGCGATCGTAGTCACTCCTAGGACAGGATACGATCGTGATTTCTACCAGGAGAGTCAACGACTCTACTGGATCTCCATCTCTACTGCATCATATATGTATGCTGCTCTATTGTATAAACAAATGATAACTTTATTCTATTATTTATGTATCCATTGCAGAATTCGTTTAGTTTTGTATGACTCAAAAAAAAGTTGTCCACTTTTTGATATGGAGGGTGTCGACTCAAGAAAGCCAGTAACTTCATTAGTTAATGATAAATAAATAACTCCCGCCTTTAAAGGCTAATATCTATATTTATTGATGCAAAAATTGAAATATTCCTAAAGTGTCCTTACATGCGGGATGTTTGTTATTTTGAAATACTTGTAGATTTTTTAGTTCCTGTTAAGTATGAATTGGATTGTTTGGATATTTTAGTAATATCATGGATGGTATATGGTTTCTATTAGCTGAAAAAGGGTGATGTATTGAAACAAATTTGAGGAGAAATGATTGTATACTTCAAAAAACGTTGTGCCTTTGCGTTCAATAAATGCCTTTTTTGTATATTTAAAAAAAATTTTTTTGAAAGAATAAGATCAATAAGTATATTATTCATACTATAAATCATGTCATTTATATGTAGTTATTGATACTGCTGGTTTATATTTAAAGTACAATATACAGTTTAACATGTATATAATGGATTCAACTCAAAGTTTTATTTTCCAATATGTTATGAACCGGTAGCCTATTTCAGAAGAATATATTGAGGTGGAGTTCAAGCAACAAAAAAGTGATTACTAAGGCAAAGCTGAATTAATTACATGGTTCAGCGAACATCGTGAGGTATCCTTGTCCTAAAATGAGAAGCCTTCCTCCCTTTATCAATTTCCAAGCTCCATCAGCAGCCTATCCCCTCTTGATGATTCTTGGAGTGGTTAGAGGATCATATTGGTCTTGAGTCTTGGTCCAAAATTTAGGGAATGGGTCATTAAGTAAGCAATATCATTTTGTAACATAACAATATATGGTTAATTAAAAAGTCGTTTTGTTATTAGCATTTGAATGCTGAAAAAAAATTATTCTCTTTATTCAGCAAGACATAAAGCAGTTAAAAAAACCTTCTTCTGATGACACAAGCACAACATTATTAATTATAAGGTGAAAATCAGAGAAAGAGAGTTTGTATGTTAATGCATAATGAAAGTCAATGGCTTTGAGGTTATATTAACGTTTGAAGTAAATGTGTTAATGGACAATTGAATGCTTCAGCGTTCATCAAATGTACATTATTATTGTCCGACTCACAATGATAAAAAATAATAATTTTTTAATTAATAATTTCTTTGTTTATTAGCATTTCAATGCTGCAAAATTGTACCCTCTTTATTTAACAAGAAATAATAATAAAATCCTTCTTCTGATGAGACAAACACAACATTATTAATTATAAGGTGATAATCAAGAGCAAGAGGAGTTTGTAGTCCATGGCTTTGAGGTTATTTAACGTTTGAAGTAATTGTTTTAATGGACAATTGAATGCTTCAGCCTTCATCAAATGTATATTTATTTATTGTCAAACTCAAAATGATAAAAATATAAATATAATTATGTTCTTTATTTGCTCTCATTATGTTGTTAAAGCTTCATCTCGTAAAAATAGTAGTTGTTGAGGTGTGTGTGGGGTGGGGGGGGGGGAGTCTATGAGAGTGAGTGAGAGGAGGCCATAATCTAAATACGATTATATGTCTAGCATGTACTGTAATTGTGTAATGGCCCTCCTCTGTCCATAAAGACCTTCCTCACAATTACTCTACATACTAAGAAACACTCACAATGCGGACCTTTATGATCGTCATCATTTGATTAAAAAATTGTATCAGTTGCATTTTCCCCGATTATGAATTTATACATTTGTTTATCTAAAAACAGTATAAAATAATGCACAACAGCATATAACATAAATAAATAAATTGCATACGCTGGAGAATTGGTGCGATTCCTTCCGTCGACATCTTTAATCAGAAAAAATATTTGCATAAGATTTTAAAGAATTTTAGTATTTTTTATAGATACCTTTATGAATTGTGAATTGTTGGTTTTATATGTATGTTATTTTAATGATGAGCTTCCTTTTCGGAGTATTAATTTTAACTATAATGTTTATTCATGTATTTTCTTTCACGTAACTACTCCGGTTTATATATTTATGTATGTTTTTCTTTTGATGTACATAATATATTTTAATAAAAGAAAAAAAATAGTGCACACAATTTAGTCTAAAATAAATATCTTTTAATTATCAAACTGCATGAACACTAAAAGAATATGTTTAAAACATGATTATGGTAGTAAAATATATGTTAATAAACAATCAAAAGTTTTGTAATGAACTTGAACAAACAATAAAACTACTCTTAATTATTATTTCTTTCGAAGAATAATAAAAATAAGCAAGACAGAAAAAGGAGAAAAAATATATATAGTTGATTTTTTTTATATCCCTATTTGGCTACTAATACAATGTTTTTGGATCGTGCAGTAGTTCACTCATTCGTCCGTGATTGTTAACGATACGTGGAAATATCTCGTATATGGGTGCTGCTCAAAGGAGTAGTATTTTTTTTTATGAAAGGCCTATATTTTTAGATGGATGGTTTGTTAGCTTAATTAACTCCAAATGCAGAAAACGCGCATGGATTTAATTGCTTTTTAGTGTGGAAAAGAAGAAACCATTATCAAGGCTGTATTTATGAAAGCACAACACATAATTTAGTCAAAAGACAGAGAGAGTTTCGTTGTATAAATTGTTATGCAACATATTATGACTTCAAAGGAAGTTTGTAATGTTTCATAACAATGGGGGTTTAATTGAAATAATATGTAGGTAGCAAAAACATATTTTTAAGTTTGTTTTGTGGATTTAGTTTCGTGAATAACATAAAATATACTGGTGAAATGAAGAAAATATGAGATACAAAATCATATGTGCCTATAATTTCGAATGATATAATATTATTAGAAATATTCTTTATATAGTTTCTAAAGTATTTTACACCATACAATAAAACTTCCAATGGATATGTGGAGCTATGGTTGAATTCGGATCGTTGGTACAACAGTTGTATCAGCGTATTTTCTGGCATCGCAATTGTGGACTATTATGAGATATCTTCCTATTCCATTATACTATATTTGCTCTTCTTTTTTTAAAGAATGTAATTTATTTTTAGGAGGAAAATATGGAATATATGAAGCGAGGCTTTTGTAGGGATATATCTTCATATATCATTATTAAATATTTTTAATATGTATGCAAATTTTCAAAGGCAAACGCCATATTTGAACAAAGGGAAATATTCTTATTTTGATATACAACTGTTTGGAAGTACATATATGACACAAAGAAAGGGCCGAGACCTATGATGATCATTTTAATGATAGTAAGAGATAAAAAATAACTTTGTACGGATTGTAAAAGGTAATATCTGCCTCCTTATATAGTAAAAACCATTATGTATAAGCGTTTATTGTTATGGTATTGATATAAGAAATGATTATAATTATTCAGGAATAAATGATGTATGCATGAATAAAAAAAGAAAATATAATTTTGTATATGACCGAATATTTAACATAATATCATTAGGAAGCATCTCTAAAGAATAAATAAGGTTTGCTTAGTTTCAGGGCGAATCCAGAGGTCTGTCATTGTGTAAAGAAGTAAGAGAGACATCCCTCACCTCTGGGATGATAAATAAAATGGGAACAATGACAAAACCAAAGTCATCAACAAAACTTTTCATTATTGAACAAAATGTTCAGTATTTTTTTTCATATATAAAAACGTTTTGTTATCCAAAAGATTTGAAAAATATGGCAAATATAATAATAAATATAATAAATTTACTCAACTCAATCCAAAATATATTAAGACGAATCAGTCCCTTTCTTAATATTATTTGTGATTTTCCATAGTAAATCTGGCCAAACATAAAAAAGTTATAAGCATAAGGCAGACTATTTATTGTCAGAAACGAATCCCTCAATATATGAAAGGTTTTGTTGATGCTTCTTTTGTCATGAATCCCGATTTAATTAGCCCAGTTTCCACTTTCTTTAAACTTTAATCAGAAAATTCTTCCATGCAGTGAAGAAAGAAATAGTAAGAACTCAAAAGAGTAATAATCCTGGATACAATAGCCATGTGTGTTAAGGCGTGTTCAACTCTCAATGTTGGGGGTGTTGGTTCGAATCCCGAGAGGGGATGGTCATTTTTGTTCTACCTCATTGATAATATCCAAGGTTCGATAGACTAATTTTAATGCTATGTATAATGCTTATTTATTTGTCGGATGCAATTCTATCGAACCATATTGTCAAAAAAAATACTGAACTTCTATCAGTCAAAAAGTTTAAATAAAAGCTTAACATTCGAACCGTCTGACTGTCTACTTTTACCTCTCATCGATATGGGAAGGCCTCTCTCATAGAGCATATTATCTACTCGGTGCAAGGGATCCTCTACGCGTGCAGGATCAACAGGGATACTGACATATAGACTCTTGAATCTCCAGCATCAAGGACGAAAAAAATATTTATCATAGTTATAAGCAAAACACGACGTCACATGTATATTAAAAAACTCAGGTCAGCATCTACCTTATCAACTAATGGAAAAAAGGAAGCCCACTGGAAAAATAAATAAAAAACTTATAAGCTTTTAAAAAATGTATATCCTCTTCAGCAAATGCTGTAACTAAGCCTGATTTTTTCAAAATGTATTATAAATAAAACGAAGCAAAAATGGCACTAAAAATCGTTAAAGGAAGGTGAATGGACAACTTCCTGGATTAGAGAAAGAGAGGGATAATCCTGAATATCAATCAGTCAAAAAGTCTAAATAAAAGCTTTAAAAGGGGGTCAAAAGTGAAGAGAAGACACACAAAAGCTTTCGAGTATGAGGAGCGAAGAGGGAGGAGGGCGTTTGCTTTCAATTAACTCTACAACGCTAAATGTGACACGTCTGTTATTTGATTCTTGTAGCAGAGAGAGAAGTCCCTGATTATATTGATGAGGGTGTCACGTCTGGGAAGAGCTGGTGAAAGAGCTGATGGTCCTCCCTTGTTGTATTTCTTTCCCTCTCGTTCTAGATAATGCTCTTAGTGTGATTGGAAAAAGAGGGGGGGGGGGGAGGAATAATAGGAGTCAATTTTCTAGAAATGAATGAATGAAAAAATAAGTTCAATGATTCTTTAATGAAATACATGTGAGACTTGAACTACAAATATGTGTAATTAAAATCAAATAGTGTTAATTAACATATTTACTTGCTTTCATCCTGTTCGGGGTGGTAAGGCCTGTTTTCATATATTATATATTTAAAAAAACTAAGATAAATAAAATATCAGATACGTTACTTCGTGTTTTTATTCATCTTATTAATATTTTCACGTCATAAAAAGTCTAATATAATGTTTTATGACGTAAATGGAAAAATAGCATTACAAAGTGTTATTTTCCCACTTGTGACGTCATTGAAACTCGTCAGCAAGCAAAAGGTCAGCTCTTTTGCCAATATGAAAGTACCTTCTTTTCTATATACCTTGGAAAAAATCTGAGAAGTATATTCATTCATAATGTGATCTAACTAAGGTAGAGATCTAATATAAACCAAAGATGATTTTCATATGGCTTGTAATTAGGATAGGGTAAACATCTGAAGAGTATTTTAACCCTTGTGTGGTGTTCAGGTCTGTGGGACCCGTTTTCATTTTGTCTCAAAGAAAAGTAAAACGATTTTTTATATTTCAAACTCAGATTCATTGGCTTGGCTCATTTTCTGTGAAGAAACATATATCACAACAACGTTTCAGTGACCACACACCATACACCCCCCTACACATTTACATTACATAGAGGGTGTTCGGGTCTGCTGGACCGGGGTCATGAAAGTGGAAATTTTAGGTCTTGTGCACCATCCACCCAACCTACAGAACCATCACCTGCAAAGCCTGAAGTAAGTGTGATGCTATTGCAGTTGATTTGGCACTCATATCTTGTGTGTGAGGAGAGAGAGTAGAAATTTCTGATATTTTCATTATTCTAGGTTACAGCCAGCAACAACCAAGAGAAGTGATGTTTTATTTATAAATGTGACCTAATAAAGGTAAAAGACTATTATTTATCATTTATGTTGTTATATTGCTTGTAATTGAGATAAGGAAAAGATCATTTGAGTATTTTAACATAAAATAGTTTTATGTGTTTAGCTGAGAACCCAAAATGCAGTGGGGTCCACCAGACCCGCGAACAGTGGCTGAGTTACAAAATATGAACACCACACAAGGGTTAAACGGTAGGACTGTGTAAATATGAAGCCTCAATAGGGACCGGGTTCGTCAGACCCTCGAATGCTCTTTAAATAAGACAAATATGATTACCATACAAAGGTAAAGAAGATATATAACTTATCTAGGGAGGTATCTAGAATATTAATATATTGAAACTCTTGTTTGAGTTTATGATAACAAAAAACAAAGATTGCTTATGCTTGTAGAATCGACCATTAGCCATCGTGAATAAGGAAACACTTATATTTGTTATAACAAACTACAACTGTGTCATTATTCGTCATATTCTATTTTCATTGTTTCAATCTTATTTTATGAAAGTTTTGTATACAAGATGACTTTAAGTATTTTGAAAGATAAAATGTAAAAGTTGAATTAAAAATATTTGAACTATAATGGTTATTTATGTTTGTCTACGCAACTATTAAGAGTTTTTATTTACTAATTATATTGTTATTATAGTGTATTTTATATTACAATGTATTGATGTGACAAATATGAAATAAAAACTTATTGGCCGAAAAAAAGGACGTGTATAAAAATCAAACCATGGTCATTTTTAATCTATGAACATATGTAGTAGTTAAAAAAAATAACCAGAGGTTATCCTATCCTAGAGGTTATTAAAATAGTATAAATTGAAAGAAACAGTGAATTGTTTTTTACTTTAAAAATAAAACAAATTCATCAACTATCAAAAATGTACCGTTATAAGAATAGTGGATGCATCACAAATAAACATTTTAGATTCAATTTTGATCTTACCAAACAATTTTTGTTAATTCTTTGCGATTGTATTTGTTAACAACTCTAAAGGACGCAATTATACCTCTTTGATTGATTGTACAGACCAAATTTTCTCCTTACGAGCTGTTATGGAAAGGCTTCTTCTACAAGAAAGGTATCCCAATATTTATCTACCATGTTGTTCGCAAATAAATAATTTTTTTGGTTATAAAAGATCACTTACTTTATTAATATAAATTTTATTTTAAGCGAGAGGTATTTTTTCTTTGACGTTACTATATGTCAGGAGAAAGGGTATTTTATTATGTCAAAAGTATAACATTTTCCACACAAAATATACCTTCCATAAACAACGAGAATATTGTTACATTTTTATTAAAAAATATAATATTTTATAATTGGTGTTATCTCATATTACAGGCCTTTCAAAATATATTTAAATAGTTAGTAATCATTCAATCTTTATTTATTATTAAGATTACATAAGGATAAAATAGGGTGGATTAAAAACATTTTTCGTAAGCTCCAAACGACATCTAATTTCCAAAACTGGTTATTTCACACACAGAAAAATAAAAGGATTTTTTTTGAAAGGATTTGTTTCACAAATTGCACTTTTTTTGCCTAAGCGTCTCGATACAATTGCATCCGACTAGATATAAATAAGCATTATAGCATTAAAGTTAGTCACTCGAACCTAGGATCTTATCATGAGTAGACAAAAATGATCATCCCTCTCGGCGTGATTCGAACTTACACCCCCAACATTGAGAGTTGAACACGCCTTTAAGCTCACATGACTATCGCACTCACCTACGCCGCTCTATTGTTAAATATTTGTTAAGTACAAAAATGTTTTAATTATAAATTCTATTACAGATTTCGTTTTGCACTTTTTAAGGTGAAGATTAAATTTTAATTTTAATGACCAAATCTTTTCAACACAAAAAGATATGCTGCAGATATTGAAAATAAATAAACTTTATTGAAAGCTCTGATATTTGGCTTGTGAACCTTATGAACAAAAGGACTTTGAAAGTATCACATATTTGGGTAATTGAATAAATACTCGTCATTTAGTCTTCTTTTAAACGTATTATTATCAGTCAACTTCATTTTTTAATTAATGTCTTCATCAGACAGAGACGCCCTCAGTCTTTTTTAATCCGTTGATGAAGAAGATAAGATCATCACGAAGACTAATTAAGCTCGTTATTTCAAGATGTGTTTACATTTAATGTATTTTGAGACTCGTTTATTCATCAACAAACACGTTTCACAGTTTTATATATAAAAAAATGAATTTAGATGTTTATTGTGATGAAGATTATTAAACGCAAAGTGGCAAAAAGATATTTCTCTTAGTTACATAGTTACATAGTTGTACTTTTTTAACCAAATATATATAAATAACTTAAAATATAATATATTTGCTGGTGCCAAAAAAGGCTTTGAAAGGATATTTGTTTATTTGATGACAATGCACATAAATCGTAATTGAAGGTGACTTACTAATTACGATAATGCATAATTTAAAGCTTTTTTACGAATGAATATGGTAGAATAATAAATGTGGGTTTCCAAAAATGTTTTTATAACTTGTGATTTTCATCCAATTCACATCAAAATATATTTGTATTCGATGGATATTCAATCCGTTTTCTTAGTCCATATCTGAATCCATATTTGCTTTAAACAAAAATAATTCTCAGAGTCTTTTGTAAACGTGCCTCACATACATTATGTCCCGAGTTTTACTTTTTAGGATTTTATAACTACTGGAATTCAAACAAAGGTTCCATCCACAATTCCTGATATTAAAAAGAATCATATAGATATTTAATCATTTCATATTCCTTGTCTATAGTAGATTGCTTCAAATGATGCATTTGGGTTGGCACATAAAAGGGAGGACTCCATTAACATATTTTTGAGTTAATTTCAATTAAAGTTAATTTTCAATAATGGTATATTTAAATTATATATATATATATTACGTTAAGTTAACACAATATTCAGTGACTCGTATTTATTATGAAATGATACACAACTTTTAATACTCTTATTTTTTACTCTATTATTGAATGGGTTTTAATGTTTTCAGGGTTGAAAAACATGTACCATATTTTTGTATCCTAATAATGGGACTGTAATATTATCCACTACATATCCTTATAAAATAACAACAACTCATCTGTATTCTTTTGTTTGACATGTATATTTGTGCACAATGATAATACATATACTCCTTGTTTGCTTGAGTGCATGACGTTTAGACGTCCCAATGGATTTGGGTCTCCTATAGATCATTTTTTCTATTGTTCATTACCATAGAATGATCATGGATCATCGAATGAGACACATGCCCCATTAAGAAGAGGTCCTCAATGCTTGAATTATTTCGTTGAACTATATATATTATCGTGATATTGCTTTGTAATATGATATTACTGCTATTTCAACACAGGCAAATAAGTAAATACTATTGTTCAAGGAGTTGCAAAGGTCTTTTCTATATTTAAAAAAGAGCAATTTTGTGTTCGGAACTCACTGTATGCGTGATAATAAATGAAAACCAAAGTAAAAAGTTCATTAAATCCTTGAAAAAGGGCATTTTGTGCTTAGTAAGTTTTTGAGATTCTCCATAAAATATGACAAAGATCTGATGCTGAGCATACAAAAGGAGAAATCTGCGAATATATAATAATATATAATATAAAATTGATGACTTGAAAGCATTTACTTGGTGATATAGGTTTTTTTATTCATAGATCCGTTAAATTAAAAAAATGAAGATAATCATTGGTTTTAATATTCATGTGATCAGCAATAAGAGACACTCAATAAAATTAATTTTACGCACATTTTGAACTCACTTTAATTACTCGATTTACTCAAATTGATTAGCGTCAGATAATTTATTGGCTAACAATATAATAACACTGTATCTTAAATAAGTGTATCGTTTAGCAATCACTGTTCTTAAAGACACACAAAGAACTCGTATTTTAAATCCATTGAGCTTCTATCTTTCTTTGTAAGAAACGATAATTAGATTGCTTTAAGTTATAGGTAATCTAATGCCTGCCCCTGAAAGTCTTCATTTTCTTGTTTCAAGGGACACATACAACATGCTTTGTGTATAGACACATGGATATGTAATTATCGATGAACTATTATAGGAAATAAAAAATAGGCAATTAAGGAGACTTTAATTATAGCTTTGTTAGAACAATGTACAACTATGTATACAAGTTATATGAGAAAATGAAGATAACATTGTATCCAAACAGGGGCAATATAGTATATGTTTTTTACATTTAAACCAATAATGAAAGAATGGAAATATTACTTTTTAATGAAATGAGAATATGTAAATTAGTCGTTCGTATAGAATCACGGCAGTTTTTATAGAATAAAACAAATATATATATATATAGTTTACCTGGTATGCCCACTTTAAACTAATATTTCTTGACCACCGTAAGGTCCATAGAAACAGTTGATATATAACTAAATGTTTAGGAATGGAGAGGACTCATCAAATGAATAAATGATTTTTATAATATATAGTTTTTAAAAAGATCATCAATCCAAATCAAGAAATTTGGAGAAAACGTTTTTTTATGCATGAAATAAACGTAAGTAAAAATACATTTTCAGGGAATAACCAATAGTTCAAAAACACTTAAAAATCATCTACAAAATCATCTACAGCCAATTTCTTCAAATCAAACATGGAATTTTAAGAAATGGCAAATTTTTTTTGACGAATTAAACAAAATGGCGTTAATGAATTCTTCTGGGAGATCATGCTATCACTTAAAACCTCCTTGAGTCCTCAAAATGGTGCATTGAATATTTCGTCAAGATCTAATGTATCGTTTGGGGTATACAGTGAAACGAACGAACAGACGAACTAAGTAGAGAAATTAAACAAAACAATTTTATATGAATTGTTTTTGGTTTTAAATAAAGGTTGTTGTTCTTCTCCAAGTAATAATTTGAGACTCGAATGTAATTTATACCAATATTTCATTTTTAATTAATATCTTTGAATATTTAGGAGCTTAAAAAAGCCCCAATTAGATTCCTAAAGAGGAGGCATTTGTATTTGTTACTAAGATGGAGTCACAATATAGATAGAGAGCTCAAATTATCATTGCTTGATAAATGATATGACTTTTTTATTAGTCCTTTCAAAAACTTTATGGTTTCATATATTTTAATGTTATTGATATTCTTGGTAAAGTGACTGCAGTTACAGTAAAATTGTTAGTTGCATTAAAACTTCATTCCAAAATAAATTGAACCATATTTTAGTATGTATACTACAAGAATAACTAAATTTATCAGGGGTTGATACTCTGTTATTTATTTGGAGTGACACAAGTACTGTTCATGTTTAAATTCATGCCTAGGTTGGGCTGTAGCTAGGTCCAAGGCCCATGTGGCACCATGATGAAGCCTTAACATCTTGATAGGGAACTTGAATTTGTAATGCTTCATAAGTCAACTGCCATTTTTGAACAGACCGATCATAAAACTATCAAACATTGATATAATTACAATGATCCTTTATATTTTAGTAGAGTGGAAATGTTGTTTCGACCCATTTTTTGCTTTGCATATTTTGCCAATAATCGTACTTGCAATTATAGAAAGAAAAAAGTCGATTATATGAAATCAAATAAATTGCAATAATCTCCATTCCATTATACAGATCTATATATCCCATTCATTCATAGAAAAGTTTTTGGCACAAACTATAATAACCAAAAATAATACTATGTAGACCACCAGGAAGTAAGCTCGAAAAAATTCAACTACAAAAATAACTATCATATACAATGTTCTCTAGTATTTTGTTGTATAAAACTAAAACCCTAAGTTACTGAGTTTGATTTATCTAATATTTAATAATAAGTATTATAATAAAAATCCAAATAAATATTTTGTCAATAATCGTACTTGCAATTATAGAAAGAAAAAAGTCGATTATATGAATCAAATAAATTATTGAAAAAACACCAAAAGTTTTGAAAATATTTTATCATAAAAATGCATATAATATTACTTCAACTCTTTGTGAACTATAGAATATAATATACTTTCATCTAAAAAGGTAACATTACTTATAAATATCGACCATCAGACTACTGATAAAATATTCGCTTTTCATTTTTTACTGTCTCGCTGGATCCTGAAGGGCTCCGAAAGGGCATTCCACCTTTTTTTTGTTCTGCCATCAAGTATATATAAGATTATGTAGGAGCCATTCAAATAACTGCTGACAAGCACAAAATGTTTTATGAAGTATTGTCATCAAAAACATCTTTTGGAATTGGCTCATGAAAAGCTTTTCATTTTATACTCGAATACATTGTCCATCGAGTAATAATTTTCTTCTTCTTTTATATAGTAATCAAATTGTATGCCCACATTCCTCGGTGACATTCTTGTCTTCCTTTTTCCCCCAAAAATGTAATATGAAATAGGAAGTTGACCCACAAGTCGTCGTCGTCCTCATCTATCATCAAAGGGATGATGTTGGTCTTTTGAACAACGACGTCGAAAACAACAACAATAACAAAAATGGTTAGGAACTGGAGGGGAAAAAGCTCATTTCCTGTTGTAAAAGCCAGGCGACTTCATCCCAAAAGTGTGTGTGTGTTATAATGTTGTTCATTATGTGTCCCTATTATTGAGGGGGGGGGGGGGGGAAGAAGTTCCAATTATGTCAGCATCGATGTAGTATTCCATTGATCCTCAAGAACGGTATTGAAGATTTTATTCAAAGCAAACATAGCAAATATGGAATATTTTAATAAGCATATTTGATGTTTGTATTTAATAAGGACTAATTTCGAGATTCTCTGTAAAATAATGCAAAATTAGGATTACGAGCAAATAAAAGCAGATAAAAATTATAAACAATATTTTGCGAAGACGAAAAAATATAAGAAATGTAATCTATCTCTCATAATTTAGCCGAAGAAAAATAATCCTTTGTGACCAAGATGACCTTCCTGTACTAAAAAGATAAAATTATTCCCATGCTTGGAAATGTCACGTGTTTTCTGGTGTTTTTAACATACTTTATGTATTGATGCAACTACTAGGATGCCTCGGTATATTACATACTAAAAATATGATTCAGCTTTGGAATTAAATTATTATGAACCTTGATTTAGGATGTTTTTAAATAAATAAACTTTGTACAAATTTGTGTTAATATCTTTACAATAGCGTGTATTTATCGATATTAGAGTAATAGAAGACATAGTCCACAATAGTAAAACTAGCAAGAACTTGGTTCTTTAGGTAAATGATGGATTCATGGGTCATATATTTCAAACCATTTATCTGCTTGGCAAGAATGTCTAAAACTTTATTTATTTTCGTATACATATATATATTTTCCTATTCTACAATGTATATAAAAGTAAAAAAAAATATGAAATCGAACATTAGAGCATTAATGACTTTATTCAAAACTTCTTACAGGTTTACGTTGATCCATACTTTAACAAATAGTAATATCTTTTAACGTTGACCGTCAACTATATACAGAGACTAGCTTTATGGAATGTATTTGCTTTTGTACATCCAATAACTATGGACACTAAGTCCATACAATATTTTGTTATACTTTAAAGCTTATTTTACAAAGAGTGCTTCAACGATTTTTAGACTAATACAAAAAATGAAAGCTAAACATGGTTGATACACTTGACAACAATGATTACAAAAATCTTTGCAATCATCTCCATTCCATTATATGGATCTATATATCTCCATTCACTCATACTTGGCAGCAAAAGCCTCCCCCATTTACAAAAAACACCGAGATGAAAGAAAAGTTTTTGGCACAAACTATAATAACTAATAATAATACTATGTAGACCACCAGGAAGTAAGCTCGAAAAAATTCAACTACAAAATAACTATCGTATACAATGTTCTCAGTATTATGTTGTAGAAACTAAACCCCTAAGTTACAGAGTTGGATTTATCTCTTTTAATACCTACTATCATAAAAATTAACAGTCATATGTTAAGAAGAAAAGTTAAATATTTTATCAAAAGGTTATTTGATGTATTGGAGACAAGGAAATATAAGGTATTGCGAAATATATCAGCCTGTCATTTTTGAAGTCAAATGAAATCCATTCATTAATTATCATAAAGTCGTGGATGTATTTAAAAAAATTATTATAGATTAATATATAAATATAACATTTATATGTTATGAATTTTGCTTGGTCAAGTTTATAATGCATCAATTAAAGTACTGTTTTGGCCTTATATAAATGTATTTTTATTTGCATTGAAATATATTCAAAAAGTCGAAAATGTTTTCTCTACCTGAAAGTTGGAATTACTGGGCCACCTTCGTACAAAGTCTTAAGCTCAAAGAAATGGTTTCATTGCAAATTGGTTCAAGTCTATAGAAAAAATATGTATCGCAAAAGTAAAATAATTTATCTATATTTTTGAATTAATTGCCCTCGATTAGATTATGAAAAATCCTTATGAATATTCCTTTTAAGAGTTGTTTTAAATAATGAAGTAGTACTCCTAAAAATTAGAGAAATATTTTTTATTTTTTTTTGTACATTCGTACACATTTATTCTGTGTGTTACCAAACATCTTTAACTTATTTACTACACGTACAAACATAAAATTTAACACAACAAATTTAAACAAAACAAAATAAAACATCATCAACAATTATATTTGCATATTTAAAAACATTTTTCGATAGGGGGGATTTTGTGCTTCTTAATTTATAAGTAAAATCTGTTTTTTAGTTACAATAATTTTTTTTTCCGTGCTATCAGGACCCTTGTAAATAAAACAAATTCCTTTCGTGGTTAAAACATGGCCAAACTTCATATATTTTTTTTAACAACCATATCCCATATTTTTTATGCGTTACACTCAAAGAGGAAGTGCTTGCTCGTTTCATAGTAAAAATTAGAGAAATAATTCAAATATTCTAGTTGTTTTGTAATTTAGAACAAGTGTTATATTTGACACATTTTTCTCTCCTATTAATGATTATACAATTATATGCCCATTCTTGAGGCAAATGGAAAGAAGAAAGAAATAGTTTCGTGCCCTCCTAAGGCATAAGTCTTTGTGAGACGTTCTAAATATTCACTGGCCTATTATAACTACTACTGCCTTAATTATCAGGCATAAATATGAGAGGCCTTTGTTGGAGATATCTTCCGTTTATTACAGATTCTTTTTTACAAATGTGACTCGTCATTAACAAATTCAATTACTAAAATGTGTATTTTTGGACTAGTCTATGCAGTTGCCAGTTTGGTTTAAATTCATTAAAAAAGTAGGTATATTTATTTTGTTTTTGTAATATAGTTAACTTAACTTTATGGCTTTTTTTAATTTATAAAATGCTAAAATCCTTGCTTCAATGATATAATTTTAACACTATAATGTTTATTCATATCCGTTGGATGCAATTCCATCGAACCAAATAAGCAAATCTTAAAATGCTTAATACTACTTATTAAAAAAATAAAATATTACCTATTATTTAACAAATGACCTTTTGATTCGGAGTGTTTTTGATAATAAGTTTTACCTTTATTGTCGTAATATTCATCATCCATTGATCTTGACGTAATTAAATTGATCAATATTTTACTAATATATCATTTATTAATGTATACAAAAATATAATGCGATGTTTTTGTGACAAAAATGGGTAAAAATTTATTTTACCTGCTTAACATTTTTGTCTTCTTATAAAAAATAAAAACATATATTGCATTTATTTAAATAACGTATTACTTAACATTTTTCGATCGATATTTTTCTTGTTGCTTATAGCCAATAAATATATCACTAAATATAATTCAGAATATTGTTATTTTGTAAATATATATATATATTAAGAATATCAATTAACTTAACAGTCAAATTTTTTTTTCTTGGCCGCAAGGGGCTTATATTTCACTATGTAGTATTGAAAAAATTACAATCACAAATATATAACGGTATGCCTCAAATATCAAAAGGGCTAACGTCCGAATTGTATAACATTAAATAACAATAGTCATACCAACAAAAAAAAGAACAGCAATGGTTTTTATAATAAGTTATTTGAATTTCATATATATATATATATACAGTTCACAATTGTTGGAGCATTTGGAATACAGTGAAGCGATGGGACATCATTTCAGGAGGTTGGCATCTTTAATTGTTTTAACAGTCAATATTTAATACTTTGTTATGTTTTCAGTTATGAGGACCGAATATAAGTTTTTGGAACTACTGAATTCAGTTCATTGAAACCCTAGTCTTATACCCTAGCTGTTATTTTCACATTTATTATTAAAACCTGCGCACATAAAACAAAAATAACTATAAACTAATCCCCAGAGATAGGAAAATGATATTTAAAACATTAAAAAAGTAGTAAATTTAAAAAAAATTAGTGCTGGGTGCAATTAAGTCTAGAATGCTGAAAAAGTATTTCTTTTTTAACTCGTTTCATTTGTATAAATAGTTTGTTGTTCATAGTTTAAGCCCTCATTTTCCTCCTGGAATGACAATTAATAATGGGGTTATTACAAACATTTAATGACCTGATGTTAAGTGGATGGGGATTCCTTGAGAAAAAGCCTCAACTCGCTTATTAAAGGAAAAGCCTCAGAGACCCCTTAATTGCTCTTCATCTTCTGCCTGAGGACTTTCTTGTGTAAAGACTAACTGTTTGATGGTATGATTAGAGAAGAAGACGGCTACCAATTATATATATTTAGAAGCATAATGGCTGATGCATAAATTTTTAATATTCCAGATCATATATTTTCCATTTGATTAAATAAATATACCTTCCATTTATTGACAATTATTTTAACAATAAATAAAAAATCTATTTTACTCAGAGGCTTTTGTAAATTGTAATATTGGTCACGAATGAATAAAACAACAACGGATAAAAGTGGTGGTGTGTTATAGAGTATTGAATCAGATGTGTTGACTATTTTTCGCACTGGATAAAGGAGATATTACTTAAATACATACACTGGTATCTATTTCTGAAGCAAATAAACAAATAAATCCTACCATTGCAAAGTTAATGCGAAATGTTTACATATTTTAGGAACAGTTTTGGTATACTAACCTATTTTTAAAAAAATTAAGTCGAAGAAGCTCATTTTTAGTATTTTTTTGTAAATCTTGCTCATTAATATATTACTTTAACCTTTTGTCAGATAATAAACTTTGGTATTTTTATGTGTATGAGCATATTTAGCTTCGTCTGGTAATTGAATGATTTGTAGTTAAATTTGTCCAATGGCTAAATAACTAGTTATTGTTCGACACCATTTTTTAAAGAGTTGTTGGGAGAAAAAATATTTTTTATTAGATTTATTAAGAGCAAAATCTTCAAATACTTTAGCATGATTTTTTAAATGTTCAAATGCAACGTCATCCTACTGTATTAAAAACATTTTTTTCATATTTCTTACAAGCAGTTTGTAGCTTTGTCAGGTAAGTTAACAACCAAAATTTATGGTTAATACGCACAAAGGCCAAATACTTTAGTGTTATTTGGATAGACAAACATTACAAATTTTCTAATAATCAACATCCTGGGAATAAAAGGTCAAAAAGAGGAAAATAATGAAGTACGGAAAAAAGTTCAAAATATGTACCTGATGGGCAAATATTTTTGATACGAATACAACTAGATAGGGTCCAAATAATATATCTCATTTTAATTGAGACATGTAAGAAAACTGTATTTATCAACATATTTAGTTATACAACGCTCAAATATTGTTTTTTTCAAGTATTATGATCGTTTTTTACTACATGATGTTAATATTTTTCATATTTCTTGAGGCATTTTCAACAAGGCCTTTGTCTGTATGACTTTTTTTCATTTAACATTTTTTAGCCGAAACGGGTTTTTTTCTTCCTCTTTCGATATTGTTTATATTCAGAACTCCTGTTATTTGACTCATTAAAGGAAAAAACATAGCACCTTTATTGTATCTTATATTCTTTTATTGTATGTATTAAAAAATATTGTCCTCCTTTTTAACAGTAGTATTTTTTTTTTTACTATGAACTCAAGGCAAATAAAAATTATCACGTTTTTATATGGATGAACTGCTTTTGAGGAACTTGGCTCCATACTCATATATATTCCCTTTGAAGATGAATAAAAGCCCTCGCCATAAAAACATATACCATGTACTCTCATTCAAGTTATACTGTAATATAGTAATAGTTGTAGTAAAAAGAAGCTTGTTCATTTCGTACCCCTGAAAATGGGGTCGAAGCATCCCTTTGAAAGATTGAATTCTTTAGAAGAATGATGAAGGTCTACAAATTCCTCCTGTGCCCCCGCAATTAGAGGATCTTGAATGACCTAGATTAAAGCTCTAATAAATGCTTTCATTTCATATTATCAAAAAGCCTGGGTGAAGGAATGTATGATGGGAGAGAGCTGCCAGGCTCCGTTAAAGCAATCAAGTAATCAGATTCATGATTGGGTTGGAATTTGTGTGTGTTTGCCCTCAGGTCAAGTGTGATGAGGATTTATTCCTACTTTGCATTTGAAAATAAATAATTTATGATTGGCCAGGTACTCAAAGATTATATACATTATTTTTCTAAGTCAATGTTCATTGACGTAGATTAGAATCGATTTAAACATATCCATCATTTGACGAATTTTGGGATCAATTTTAATCCAGGATCTTAGTGAAGCAGGCTGACATATCCGCTTGGAAGGCCATGAACGTGGACAGGTGTTCCTTGGACAGGTTTGGAGAGGGCTTCGATTAGTTCAACGGAATGGGGTTCAATATGCTCAAGAAACCCGTTTCTACTAACTGTGTCGCTGCTGTTAACCTTTCAAAGGCTGGAGCTTGTCACAGCCATTAAGAGAGGTATGCACTTTATCAAGTGCTCGAGGG
>CP045901.1:1909744-1952862 GCA_013387185.1 Caligus rogercresseyi | reverse complement strand
TCCTTATTTCGTCTTTTTATAGATGTTTTTGCAATACATTGTTGTCTCTTTTACAGACCGTGTCCTTCTCAACCTTTTGTGTCTTAGGTTATGGCAAAAAGAGGCGTTTTGCTATAATGCTTATTTATATCCTATCGGATGCAATTCTATCGAACCACATAGACAAAAAACAAACTTTGTTTATATGGTTACAACGGAGGACTATAA
Organism: Caligus rogercresseyi; assembly: GCA_013387185.1. Lineage (NCBI taxonomy): Eukaryota > Metazoa > Arthropoda > Copepoda > Siphonostomatoida > Caligidae > Caligus > Caligus rogercresseyi. The sequence continues at coordinate 1,952,655 of CP045901.1, read as the reverse complement.
TATTGTGCTGCAAGTTCCAAGGAGGACATGCTCCATCTAAAATATAAAACATAACTATATGTGTTGTTGTCAGTAAACATTTCGAAAGCTTTTAGACTAACTAGTTTCTGACATAAAAACAATTTGAATCAGTTGCGTGTACGAATCATTCAATTTTTAAAAGTTTGAATGGCTAATTTAAATGCTTAATTCCATCGAATAGGCAAAAAGTCCATTTATAGAATATATTCATGACTTATATAGGTCGTGCAGGAAGATTTTATTTTTAGATGCCATTGCCTGCCATGAAAAGACCAAAAAAATTATGATGGTAAGACATATGTAATTTATCCTCATTTACAAAGGTTCACCTTCCGAAGATGTTTGCTATTATATCCAAATTGTGAAAGCTTTTACAAAATAATGAATGTTCTGTGAATGCACCTTGTCAAGATATTTTAATTTATGACTTTTATGCTTAAGTGTATTATTGTGATATTTATAGAAATCAAAAATTGGGAGCTTGATCCAAGTTTTATTAAAATCAATATGATGGGTAAATAGTGTTATAATGTGAATACAATTCAATTAAGTAACAACCTATAATATAGACATAAATTAGGCATTTTAAGATGCAATTGTTGGAAGACGATTTATTTATCTAAGTATTAAACATGTCTTTCGGTATTTATTAGAATAAATACTGACAACTCTGCCATAATTAGGCCTCTACTCTGAACTCTCTTAATGATACATATGATGAGCCCAAATATTGGGCATGATTATATATCAATTTATCTGGTGCATCATTCTGCTTTGTCTGTTTATAAATCCTTTTTATTATTATGCTTCAGAGTTTTAGCACTTAGAACAAACATAAATCAAAGTAATGCATGCTCTATGATTAAAGTGAACAAATTGGTAGAAAGAAAAGAAGTATGGATGATGAAATTATATGTTATATGAGACAAGTCTTTTAACATCAAAGCAGAGATATGAATAGCACTCTTATCACCACCAACTGTCTTTCCAATGAGTATCAATCAATATATTTAACGTTTTCTGTGAAAGGGCGGTAGATAGTGCGAGAAACTCCTACCAGACTATATATATAATATATTATATGTTATCGATAAGGATTCATTCTGGGACTTTTTAAGGAATTTGATTTGTCAAAAGAATAGGAGTGTAAATAATAAAATAATAGCAGTTCCCTTGTTTAAAAAGTTGACATCACTCGCGTGTTGAGATATAAACATCACCCCAGAGCTATGAATATTATAAATCATACACACATTGACGCTAGATCCATGGGATTACGAATCAATTGAATGGACTCCTACGACATCACTTATTCATTAACTAGAGCAACTCCTTCTGCTTAAGGAAAGGATGTCTTCATATTTTTGTCATCATATCTGACGATAAATGGATACTCGCCCTAACAACAGTCTTACAAAAATAAGAAATCTTGTGTTACAATCTTGAATATATACATATATATATACATATATATATAAGCATATATAAAATATATATATATATATATACATATATAAATATATATATTACATCGATATATATATCAGGAAACGACCAGGACACTTTTTTTCGCCAAAAACCGGGCCGGATCTTATATTTTTCAATATATTTTCAATTTTTTAATATATTTTCGTTCCTCGTCATTCTCAAAGTGACGACGTTTTTTTAGAAAATAATTTCCTGAAAAAAAAATTCTGGAAGAAAGTGACGACGTTTTTTTATATTAATTTCTAAAAAAGTCGACATTTCAGAATGAAGAATGAACGAATATAAAGTCCCGACCAGTGATTTTAGACACCGGGCCGGGATACTCAAAAAAACAGCCAGGACCCGGCCCGGTACACGGTCGTTTCCTGATATATATATATTTAAATATAGGTATAGGTATATTATAAATATAGGTACATATATATATATATACATGTTTATTTTTTTGTTTGTGAGGGCTTCTAAATGAAATCTAGAATAGTTGTAACATTATTATTATGATTAAAAACCATTATTTCCTCCATTTGCCTTAAAATTTATTCGCTTACTCCCCCAAAAAACTTCAATGTACTGAATATATATAATATGAATAAATATTATACATGTTTTTAATTACTTTTTCTTGTATTTTTTTTTTTGCATAGATCCCTTATGAGTCTAACGAACTATGTTAATAATAATAATACAAAGGATGAAGTAGGGCAAGTAACAACATAGTCCTAATCAAGCACCATATGCTGAAAAGATTATTATTATTTTTACTAACTACAACTACTTACAATACAGTTTCCGTGGTGAATGCTTCTCAACCACAAACCAATTATAGTGTTTTTTAAGCCACCTTATTAAAATTCATTGAAGGCACTCTAGACGTAGGGGTTTTTCTTTCTTTATTTTCTATATTCAGTACTTTGCACAAAGATGATTAAACCAAAGATTGATCAATATTATGTTTTCATCCTCTCGTGGATCGTCAGCATCAAGCATTTTTGTGTGAGGTGTTTGTGTCTCATGAAGCTCCATGATATGTATTTTTTTATTACAATTTTTTTTTGTTGTGCTTAAAGGCATCATATATCGAAAAAGTTGATAACCACAATTTTAAAAAGTACTTATTTCTTCTGCTCTGTGATTGGTTTAAAATATAACAGCTGTCAAGGGTCCCATTAATGCAGGAGTTCATGACGTCATAGAGTAAAGGACTCTCTCTCTCTCTGAGGGCAATGTGATAGTTTTTCTCTTTGTGAGTAGCATGGGGCCCATGTTGATACAAAGGCGGAATGGTTTGAAAAAATGTGGTTGGAATTATGTTCTACGTTAACGCTGAAAATCAACGTGTAAATTCATGTATGCAGAAAGATTCAATTTCAAGAGCTTCATCAACGCTAAGTTAAGACATGTTTATAAGGATTCCATACAGTAATTTGCTTTTTTTTTTATACATAATTTTTGTATTTTTTTCTTCTAATAATTGTGATTCTTTTAATGGTCAGAATTGATGAATCAAAAATATACATTACATGTTCTCTTAGAAGAAGGTGCTGCTTATAGAAGTTGATGATAATATGTGATATTGCGGATTTCTGTATTTGTAACTGACATGGATCAGAGACCAGTCGGCAATTGGTCTTTTAAGAGGTGAAATGATTCTCTCCGAGTTGATGCTTACACCTTAACATCTACGAGTGTTGTGGTAATGTTTTTTATTCCAGCTTCCTTTCTCTAAAACAATTATCGTCAAGGAAAAAGTTACAGTTTGTCATCCTCACTCATCAAGGATAATCACACCCATCCTTTTTGGCTGAACAAGCCATTTATTTCTCCTTTATCCTATACATCTACTCTCAGGAGGCCATTTTTCCCATACTTATTTTATAAAAACATTTCACTCTCAGAAGGCAAACCTGCCTCTTACAAATAGCGAGTCAATATCCCCCCCCCTTCCCCCCCCCCAAGCTAACGCTCTGCCATTCATATTTGCAACATGCTTCCATTAATGAATATTTACGTAATAACTTGTATTGCATAATAATACAATGACTACTACAAATATAAAGATCCCTTCGCTATAAGAAGATAAATATTGTGTAATGAATCCATACACAATAAAAAATTTAAAATTGAAACCATAAGCTTATGGCTTTAATATGTTTATAATATTAATTTTCGCGCTCATTGATTAAAACTAAAATTTATAGTGACCCAGGAATTAAAATTTCTCTAAATATCTCATAAATCTTTGGCAATTATTGCATGAAATATATTTTTAATTTGTCGTTGGTTCCTGTCCATTCTATACAAAATAAGCTGTACTTTCTTGTTAACAAATCACTTATTTGAGATATGCGACTTACCTCATCGAGATAAATAATAAATAGCTTTCTATTGTTTATATAATTACTAATTAGAACCTGCCCTTAAGATACATTATTTGTTTTCTTCGTAGAATTATCTAGAAATGGAACGTTTACCTAAAAAACATAAGACGCAAACCAAATTTGACAAAGAATAAAGAAAACACTTTGTTTTTGAAGGATGCCATGCAAAAAGCTCTGAGTTTGTAGTTTTATTGAATTAACTAACAGATATGATTGACTTACTTACCCATTAAGATATAGTTTGATGGTTATTGCACTTGGTATCCTTGACGGTGGCAGCTTTGTATACTTTTATATGACGTTTGCTCTTCAATAAAGTAGTGTTTATACATTTGGTCTAATGTCTTCCAACAATCATAATTGTAGCTAATTTGTCTTCGAAGGACTCTTTCGCAAATTTATGTACTGGTTTATTGAGAGTCCTTTTTTAATCCTTAATTTTATAAATGCCCGTCATGAAGACCTAATATAACAGTCTCTTACTGTTTCGGTGATTGAAATCACTAATACAATTTTAAATATACATAAAACAAGAAATATTTTCTTCCTTATATTAAGATAATAGCTACTCCTTTTTCTCTAGTATTGCCAATATACAATATGTTACAGATAGTTAATTAACGTCAAACGTCATGCTAGACACTTCGAGGTACTCACTAAAAAGAGGCATTTTAGGGAAATGCAGAGGGAGAATAGATTATTTTGTGTGTCAAAAATATATGATGTACGTTGCTGTTGCAGAAAGATGTGACGAATCTCATGGAGATTTATCAGGAAAGAACAGCATTCTATATAGTACGTATTAAAAATTGCGATAAGGAAGATTTTACTCTTTTAGAAAATTAAATATACAATGAAGCTTCCTGTTTTGATAAGGCTAATATATATATATGAATAGGACAGGAGGCAATAAAAAGTTTGAGTGAAGCGTATTCTGGGATATAAATCATTTTCTTGTAAATGAATTTATTTAATGAAAAGTGCATGTTTATCTCTACATACATTGTAAATCCCTTTATTTAAGGAGTAATTTTCATATATTCCCTTAGTTACACATTCAATTGGATATTATTTTATCAAACAATGAGACAAAAATTGCTCTTTGATACTTTTACTCTCGACTGATCCTTATTTAGCAATTCAAAAAACAATTTTCTCTTACTATAAAATTATTTTGCAATAAAAAATTGCATTATTGTGCTATTTTTAACATTACCTATGATTGTGCTATCTATGACCCTTGTCGCGGAAATCAATCGTTTTAGTTTGAGTTTCTATTATTAACTCTCTATAGTACTATTATATTATAGTAAAGCTATCGCTTGTTGTTACCGTAAATCATTATTATACATAGGAGCAGTAAATTCCCGTCTTTATTCAAATTATTTCTCACACTATGATTGGTTGATATAACTATGAAGTAATAAGATCAGCAAATGCGTTTTAATTTCTATAATGATTAGTAATATAAGCTTAATTCGCCCTTTTCCCTTATATGAAGAAGCATCTATTCATCTTACTTCTAACTTACAAATTATATGACTAAGTGTTTTTTGGTTAAGATGTTTTATTATTAGCTACAAATCCATAGAGTGTAAAAAACACAATCTGAAGACAGTTACGTTAAAAACATAACATAAATGAACATATAATTCAAAAATTACTCTCTAAAGATAAAACATAATATGAAATAACTTATAAACATTATTTCTTATTCAATATAAAACACTGATGTCGTCTTATTGTCGATATAATGAGTTTGAGGTATCGAGAGAATTTGAAGGAATACACTTTATCAAATATCGGCCATGACATCGCAGATGAATTGGAGATTTTATTGAGAGGGCATAATAACGAGCCGCTGCCCCAATCATAATTACTCTAAGGTCTTCGTAAGTGTTTATTTTTATTCATTCAACAGTTCATTTTTATGATATATCAACAGAATACATAAAACCTAAGATAATGTATGAAAAATCACATAAGAAATATTTTAATTACAATTTTATCATAGGGGTTGAACTAAAAGCACTATGATTTTTCATCTATTGTCTCTAAATCTTGCTTACATATCCTTGATTTGTTAAATGTTGAACACAATTTTTAATACTGTTTATCGTATTCTTTTTCTTTCTTCTAATCAAGTGATTCAGCAGATTTTTCCTTATCCAATCGTCAAGGCGGCCGCAGTCTTGTGTTTAACCAATAATATATATATATATTATTCACAAATATACAAAAACGATTCCCTGACACAATTTCCTTTATTCTCACTGAAAGGAGGAGAGGGAGAACAATTACCCTCAGTCTCTCATTCTCCCCCCAATATTAATGTAAGGCTCCTCCTTAATTGAGGGTGGATCCCGTTAGAAGAAGAAGAAGATACTTTAGGGGTCAACCCCTGCGGGGCCCCAGGGGTCAATTTCCCATCTAATCATCCTAGATTGTATTTAGAGGGAAAGAAACTTGTATTGTGTATGAACATTTAAACGACAATAACAACATACACAGAGGAATGATTATAATTTGAAGCCTCTCTCGGTTCTTTTTTACTTTTGAAACCATAAGGATCTCATTTGAGACAACTTTAATGTGGATCTTCTTAAGAACACGACGAGTTCTTGGTGGAAAAGAAGATAATATAAAAACACGTAGGACGTGGAAAAAAAAATATATTTCTATGAAAAGAAGAGTTAATTTGAGGTACAGAAAAGAAGATGATGGGGTTCCTTAAGGCTATTCATTAGACACATAGTGTGAGTTAGAGAGAGAGGTGAACTACGAACGCACACAAAATAATATATATATTTTTAAGTGCTCACATGACTTATCATTATGGTGATAATAATGGGCTATAATTATTGTTGTTAGGGAGAATTGTCTTGAGTAATTGCATTTATAAATAGTAATAGCGCATTCGTTTTGAGCATTTTAGGAGGAAGCTGGTTTCATAAGGTTATTATATTGACTCCATTTGATTTGATTGATAATGAGTGACTTTGAGGTATATTATAGATATTTTTGACAAAAATTAAATTAACTTATGAAATAAGACATGTTAACCTAAGCGACAGGGGATTTTTAAGGGCTAATATATGTGGAAACGATGGTTTGGAGTAAAGGGGAGAGGAGGAAGACGGTATCCCGTTACTCTCTCATTACAAAATCAACGTCTGAAGCTGTAGGAGTGTAGGCTCAATCCTATCCAATGATCCTATTTGGAATTATATTCCTTAATATATAAACTGAATAAGCAATATTACTTTAATAAATATACACTAGTGCTAAGGCAAGTCCAATTCTTCAAATAAGCACTCTCATTTAATATCAAACTTTTCATATATATATATAATATATTATATATATATATATATATATTATATATATATATGATAATATATATATATATATATATGATATATATATAATTGTTTTGTTCATATATGATAATGCAATATATATATATATATATTGCTTTGTTCATATTCCCTAGCTTATAAGTAATTAATAATTTTATCGAGGATGGGAAAGAGGTGTTTTATTGTGTAGATATAAAAAAACTTTTCATTGTAGAACACAATTATTTATTTCGTCACTCTAATAAAACATAAGTTTGACACACGATCCAATTTTGAAATTTTAGGAAGCAAAATGTGGAAAGTACGTCAATTAACTATTTCTACATACAATACAGTCAACTCGACTAACAATATATGTATATTTATTACTTAAATATCATCAAGTACAATAAATTGATACAAGGTGTATCCAATATATGGTACTGATTTGTAAAAAAGATATAGGCACTTCTATATTAAAAAATAAAACAATAATATATACTAAATTATAATAAAGGATTCATCTTTTATAAAATAATAATAATAATAGTATCTGTATAGAAAGTATAATAAACTTAATTTATCAAATGTATTATTTCAATATATGTACACAAGTATGAATTGTCCTTATTGAATAATATTTTAGTATGGAAGATATAAGGGATAGAAACAAAATACAAGATACATGTACGTACGACCTAGAAATATATATATATGTATATCAATTTATATAATATATATATTTATAGATCCTACTTAAATGTATATTGTATATTTATGCATATATAAACATATATATATTAGGGTGTCTTAATTCTCAAATGTTGAAATGTTAGCAACATTTTGAATTTTCTGTTTCTTGGTGATAAAAGAAGACGACATACAAAGTTTGAACAAAATCGGTCAACATTACGGGTTGCTCTACGAGGTCAAAGTTTAAAAAACTTAGTAAAAATATAGTTTTCTGCAAATTTCTTGAAAATGGTGGGCGTTACAGACTTCAATAATAATATTTAATTTAAAGAAATCTAATTTACTACAAGAGTATTGATGTGTTTTTTACTAAAACAAAGTTTTCCGTAAAAACAAGAAAAAATGGAGCGTGTGTAATATTAGTATTTCATAGCTTTTTTGTATCAATTACTTCATCACCTGTAGACGATGACTATTCGCTTAAAATTCCTATACTTCCTAATTGATCTTTGATATGAGAATATACAATAATATTATTATTGAAGTCTGTAACGCCTACCATTTTCAAAAATTTGCGAAAAACTATATTTTACTAAATTTTTACAACTTTGACTTCGTTGAGCAACCCCGTAATGCTGACCGATGTTGTTCAAACTTTGTATGTCGCTTTTTTATCACCAAGAAAACAGAAAATCCAAAATGTTGCTAACATTTCAAACATTTGAGAATTAAGAACAACCCTAAATATATATGTTTTATATATAATTGTACTATATATATATATATATATAATAAAAATAATTTAATTAGATCCTATAATGAACTAATACTAAAAATACAAATATATATTCATTATAAAATGTGAATAAATATTAAAACAGCTCGAAAACTGGTTAGAAGATATAATATGTAAGATTTATTTGTTTGATTGTAAAATAACAGTTTCAAATTAAATTGTTAGAAATTATATTATTACCTCCGCGAAGGAGGTATGTTTTCACTGCGTTGGGTGTTGGTTGTTAGTTTGTTGGTTTTTTGTCAGCAGGATAACTCAAAAGTACGGAACGGATTCGGATGAAACTTTGTGGAGTGGTTGGAAATGTTAAAAGAAACAGTGATTAAATTTTGGCATCTCTGAGTGCTTATTTAAGATGCAAAATGAGCTAAATACTAAAATTTAATAATGAAATGGGGTCTCTATTCAGGGAGTACGAAAGAACAAACGCTTAAAAAATATTCATTGACGTAATATTGTACTTTATCAGCTAAGGACTACGTCACTGGGTGCTTAAACTTCTTTCTCTTCCCGTCTTCCTCTTAATATTAAATAAAATATAACGATAATATAAGAGCATGATGGAGAAAAGAAAGGAGTTTTAACATTCAGTGACGTATTTTTGAATTGACAATAACTAGTATGACGTCAGTGGATGTTTTAGGATGGCTCTCTCCTCACTCATTATTCACCAAACACACCTACTTATGTAGACATATATGATTGGATTGTAATTCCGTTAAGTGATTCATTAGGTGGGGATCGGCAGAGGTTTGCACTCTCTGAGTGTATATATGCCTCTAGTTTAAACTTTACTTTAATGGTAAGCTATACTTTTATTTCATTATGTGCAAAAATGCTGTATACAACAAAAAAAATTTTTTACAAGTTGCATAGTGAATATAATTTTTTCATACTGAACTATAAATACTTTTTGGTATGAACAGATTTGCTTTTATTAATGTTAGTTGTAATATTTTATGTACTGTGTTAAGACAGCAATAAATTCTTAACTAAATATAAACTTTTTTATACAGAATTATAAATACTTTTCATACTATATTTTTATATTTTGGTTCTAATACCCGTATAAATATCGATTCCAAATAAATATACTTTATTTATAAAGTAATTATATTTGTCAAATATATATTTCATATTCTTAAGTATTGACAAATTTAAGGAAAAATATAACACAACTCAAAAACCCTAAATATTTGATAATATTGAATAAATTAATGCTGATCAAAAACATAAAAACAACAAATAGCTAAATAACAGCAAAAAGGAATTTGAATGGTATAATACAAATAAATTAAAACTTTGGAAGATTATATCCGTTTATTTGCTTCCACGTTTCATATACCGTTAATGTATGGGTTTCAATGTTTCAATAATATTACAAAATTTTAGTTCCACCCGATAGTAATTGAGGCAGGTAATCAAGACGAACACATTTGTACATATTTGAGTATAATTAATTAATCGTCCATATTAAATTAAATTTCCAGACATTGATTAATGTTCGTCATTTCATACAATCTTTACTATCATTCCAAAAATTGTCCCAATTTTTTTTATAAAAAAATAAAGTACTTATTAAATTATATCAATTGTGAAATTGATCATAAATTATTATACCAAACACAAGTGGAATGAAAAAATAAAATAGACATTTAGTGTCGATATATGACAACAATAATTAAAACAGATTAAATACAGAAAACACGTATCAATATTGTGGAGACAGAGAAAAAAAATTATTTTCTATGTCATCAAAAAATTGCCCCATAAATAAAAAAAAATATTTATTGCTATTGTTATCAGACTTGTAGCTGCCGATAACTCATTGTTCAGTCTTATATTGCAATATTTTTGACAAAACAAGCACAATAACATATGTAACAAATAAAAATATATAAATATCTGATACTTTTTATATTTACTTAAAACAAAAAAAAAATTTCTCTTTGTCTAAAGTTATTGTTATTTCTTATATATTTTGATGGATCATATCAAAAAATGTATAACTTTGGCTATTAAAAAGCTTTCCACCTTTTTTTTTTTGGGGGGGGGGGGCGGGGGGTAATGCCATATCAATTTTGTTTGGAACGTATTAAGATTTATAATGATCTACGTATTCATAATCGCTCACTAAAGGAAATTCTTATTTTAAGGAATATGAAAACGGCAAATAAAAGGGTAGTCATTTTAAAATCAACAAAAAGAAGCAAATAATAGTTGTATTGATAAAATATAACTTTAACTGTTCTCATATTTGATCGCATCATTAATCTAGTTACATTATAAATCTATAAGACGTATTTATCCCTCTATACTTATTTACAAAACGAAAACTACAATGAAAATAAAAGGAGGACATCTCATTAGGTTTTATGTCAAAACATGTTTGCAATTAATCTATTTCTATGATCTATTAATATGAATGAATACCTGAATAATATAGACGAAATTTTAATAAAATGACTTCTACACTCATACTTTGAAAAGCATAAGCTCTCATCATTGATCAACAGATCCAACAATATATGATGATACATTACTATTCATGAAGTTATGTGTGCGTAGGTCCATTCTAAAGTGCATTCAAGGCAATTTAAACTTTAATTACGCTAGGATGTGTAGAAAAACTCTTATATAGTAAAATGCATACTTATTAAGAATATAAATGATATATGATGCTTAGCTCAGCGCTACTTCTTCTGGCCATGCTATTTATAAAAGTATACACTTCAACATATGGTCAAGTCCTTCCATTCACACCACAAGTGACCTCGCCAAGGGTTTATCTCAATACCATTGGATGAACCCAAGTTTTTACTCTTACAGTTTTTGTTAACAGAGAGGTCCACATCCTCTATATTCTTGAACTTGATGAAATCTCCAGGACGTCTTTCATATTTCTTGGGGCTATTATTATTACCTCCGCCGAAGGAGGTATTGTTTCACTGGCGTTGGTTTGTTGGTTTGTCAGCAGGATAACTCAAAAAGTACGGAACGGATTCGGATGAAACTTTGTGGAGTGTTGGAAATGCCAAAAGGAACAAGTGATTAAATTTTGGCATCTCTGAGTGCAGAATAAGATGCAAAACGAGCTAAATACTAATAAATATTTCAAGTTAGCCTACTCTGCCAATAGATGTCGCTATGATGTGAAATTGGGTGCCGGGAGCGTCTTCCTCTCGGAATTTCCGTCAAGGGGAACCCTCCCCCGTTCCTCTACCCCACCCCAGTCGTGAAAAATCCGCCTCGGAAGGCTCATAAGGACCCCGTGACGGCGGAGGTTTGCACTCTCTGAGTGTATATATGCCTCTAGTTTCACTTATATTATTATCAAGCTCTTGCTCACGCTTAAAGCATTGATGATGCCGCTCCTTGACTGCCCAACATGTCTGAACCAATGAGATATAAAGATATAGAGAGATTATTCCCTCCAAATACCAGAGAAACATCCTTCAGCCTTATTTTGGTCACAAAAACGTATTTCTCTCCCCTTCAATAGCAGAGAAACATGATCGTTCAGCTGTATTCCGTACACAATGACGTATTTCTCTGAAGGATCCAATAAGCTATCTATGCTTTTATATCTCTATGGTCTGAATATTTGAAAAACTGGATCACGCTTACATTGGCGGCTTATATATCATGTTGTATTCGATGAATGAGGCTGAAATTGAATAGTGGGAAACCTCCAAAACTTCTTTTTTGTTTCATCAATAAACCTCTCTTGCGTCAAATAAGAGTTGTTAATTTTACTTCTTAATGAGGGCAATCTATTTAAGTGGCGTCTGTTTATATTTATATTATAATATGTGTTACTATAACAAATGTATATTGATCAAGAAAAAAAAGTATGCACAAGATTCTGATCCGATGTATTTCTACTTAATACAATAAAACTTGAATGATAATATGTTTGTTGAGCACGCCTTTTATGCATATATAATGAATACTTTAATTAGTTTTTTATTATCAAAAACATGTATGCATCTACTATTTTTAGTCTCAATATTTATCCTCAGAATGCTTTTATTATTCAAAACAGGCAACCTGAATATATAATTAACCTAATATACATATCTTTTTTTTCATTTTCAAAGAAAAATAGACTGAAATTAATGATAATAAGATGACCTCAATTCCTTATGATCGGCAGTCTTTTAAGGGTCATGTTTTTGATGTGGAAGATATAGCTCATTAGCTCAACTTCATTAAAGAGTCCGAAGGTATGATTGCGCCTGTACTTTTTTTGTATGCGTGTATTAAAGGGTGTTTCTTATTTTTCACTTTAAAGCAAAAGAAAAAGAAGATTTAAATGAATTTAGGTGGAAAAAGGGAGGAATGAAAGGAAAAATAATTAATTAAAAGTCCAATTAAGATAAGGCAATTAATTATTTTTCTTCTCAATAGAATCAGCTGAGCTGTTTTTTTAACTGATAAACACATACTCTGATAGGAAGGAGAATGTTAAGGAGGCCACAGTTGCAGGGATAACCCCCCCCAATATATTTAGAACAATATTTTTTAGTAAATTAATTACGGACTGGAAAAAACTTATATTTGTGATATATAATATTTTTGAAAAGCCAACAATTACCAATGTATTTCCCAAATTTGTTGGGTCAAAAATACCGACTACTGAGCAGCTACGAAAACATGAAGGATTTAATTGCAAACACAATCTGTTAAATAAGATTACAAGGCAAATTTGTGACCACATACGTTATAATAAATATGCACTAAAAAAATCTATATTTTATACTCAATCTAGAAGCTGGAAGGAAGACTTACTGGGCAAAAATACTTACATTAAAGAATGTAGCAAATAAAAAAATTCTCGAACGTTATTGGTTGTATGATAATAAGCTTTAAAAACAACAACTAGTATTAATGATTAAGGCATCCTTTGAATCGCTGATTTGTTAACATCAACTTTGACATATTATTCTATATATATATATATATATATATATATATATATATATATATGTTACTTTATGAACCTTTAAAATAAATGTTCCAATTTATCTTTTTACATGTACAAAATGAAGAAACTCCTCACGCTAACGGAAATAATTAATGCTTATATTTTGTCATTATATGTATCTGTCGATAAATGAATAATCACTCGGCCTATAAGATGTAGACTAATAAGAAAAATGAGTTGCCAACTCAAAATATCATGTTCATTGGTTAGTTTCTTTAATAATTTTATATATACCTATAATATGTACAAGTTGAATCGTGCTAAAACATTCATAACGATTAATGGATCATTAATGTGACGATAAAATATTGATCAGAAATTAGAAATAATAAAACTCCGAAGGGAGTGCTATAGCCGTGAGCGTTAAGGCGTGTTCATCTCTCAATGGGGGCGCAGGTTCGAATCCCGAGGGGGGATGGTCACTTTTGGTTTACCTCATTGATAGGATCCTAGGTTCAAGAGACTAATTTTAATGCTATAATGCTTATTTATATCCAGTCGGATACTGCAATTCTATCGAACTAAATAGGCATATAGGTTTTCGAGAACTGCTATAAAGACCATTGATCGGAGAGACTCGTAATGGACTCAGTCAAGTATTTTTTATAAATAACAGGACACTTTAATTTGAAAAAACTTTGTTATTGATTGTGTTTGAGTTATTTACTCCTTATCGGCGAAACTGTTGTGCAACCCACCTAGTTATATACACACATAAGTCCTCCTAATCAACGTGTATTTGCCGTAACAGCAAGTTTACCCCTTCATTATGTACTGTAATTGATGCAATTAAAGTGTGTGTGTATTTTCTCAGAAATGTCCTTGAATTCGAGACATATAATAATAATAATAATAGCCGTAATAACTTAATGCTCTACAGCATCCGCGTAGGAAGCATATTATATATTTAGAGTAAATTATGCCCCAGATGATTCATCGATCATAATTAGATCTGTAATTAAAGAGAAAATTACGGGGAATTCATGAAAAAAATTGATGTGTATGTGCAATTCAATCAATACTTTGAGAAAGATATTATTTTTCTTTTTTTTCACCTAACTAATTATTATATATATATATATATATATCCTGAAACGACCGGTACCCGGCCGGCCCGGGTCCCGGCTGTTTTTTGGACGTCTCGGCCCTGTGTCTAAAAATCATCGTGCTGGGACTTTAATATTTCGTTCATTTGTCATTCTGAAAGTGATGCCGTTTTTTAAGAAGAGATTTTTTTAAATTAAAAAAAACGTCATCACTTTTTTTATAAAATGTTTTCTAAATAAACGTCATCACTTTTTTTAGAAAATGTTTTCTAACAAAAACGTCGTCACTTTTTAGAATGACGAAGGAGCGAAAATATACTCAAGTCCCGGCCCGGGTCCCGGCGAAAAAAGTGTCCCGGTTGTTTACTGATATATATATATATATAAGCAACAACAAAAAAGTTATTTTTATTATTTTTCCTTAAAAACACACCTACTTTTTTAAAGCCTTCAACGAGAAAAAAGTAAAAGAAAAGAAGCTTTTAAAAATATTTATTTAGATGTTTCTTTAATTCTAATTCTACTCATACTAATCCTTAAAAATACCTCTCCAAAAAAAACCTCTTCTTTATTTATATAGAAGACGTCTTTTTCAAGGAAAGGTATTACAGATTAACCTTTTTGTAACACCTCTCATGTGAGCATAAATTAAATAACTATGATTATTATACATAATAAATTACGAGCATTAGGAGACTACATTTTATATATGAACATATGTATATTTACTACATATAGTAGATATAAGTAGATGCATATAAGCTTTTATGTGCCTTGCAGGGCAAAGAGCAAAAATATACCTACTTACATTAGGAACATTTGTATTTAATTATAATCCCTTTATTTGACAAATAAGTTTTGTTTAAAAGAGGTTCAACAATTTTATGAAGCATTTTTTGCATTTCGGAAAAAACTATTTAATTCATTGCTATTTACTTTCTTATATATTACCATTAGACCATTTTTCCCCTTTAAAGTTTGTAAGGACATGTTTATAGACAAGTAGCTTGTAAAGGTAGTAACTAAGTACTTTTTTTAACCCTAACATGAGTGATCCACAAAGTTTTTCTCATTACTCAAATTAAATATTATAAAAGTTACATATACATATTTACTACTGAACGGATCTCTAACAATTAATTTCACGGTTACAAAAAATCCCATGTATACAAAGGTATGGACAAGAGTGGAGTTGGTCGCTTAGATGAGCTTTTCTTAAAAGAAAAAAAAATGAGGGAAGGAATGATATCCGAACAAATTATATACGTAAGAAAAAAATGCATGTAATTTATGCAGTCACGCTATCATTATTATACATTTATGTTCACTTTAAATGCTTTGGGCAATCCTAGTTAAAGGGGATGGGTGCTATTAGATAGGAATGGATTCTCCTCATGGAATCTAATATAAAAAACACGATCTGCTTTCGTGTCTTAACCCATGACAAATAAATACCGTACACGGGGAAACACATTAGTGTGCCATCATTTATTTATTTCGATCATAAAAGAAAATAATATTTTTTCAAAATATACTTAAATCCTTAAGTATGCCTCATTAATGACCAACACCTTTTTATGCTTCCCTGAGCCTATTTCTTTCATAAATAAAACTCATAACCGATAATATATGGTTAAATAAGCATTTGCTCAATGCCTATTTACCTTCTCATGTAAAAAAAAATCTGATTTTGCTTCATATAATATCATGTCTCTCTAGAAAAAAAGTGAGTATGCTTTTTACTAACAGAAGTGCAATTGAAATTACTGAGAGTCATTCTGGATAAAAGTGACGACGTTTTTTTTTGCCATGGAATTTTCAAATTTGAAATAGGAACAAATTGAAATTTTTGATTATTTTTCAACGAGCGGGAAAACGAACGTACTAACACTAAATAATTGAACGAACAAACGCCTGAACGGAGTTTTTTTCCAAATCGAACGGGCGAACGCCCACAAGCCTGATTATACGTTCAAATGAAATCTTTCAAGCTTCGTTTCGTTAATCTTGTCTATGGCGTATTTATTAATTTGCTTTCTTGTGCAGACATCAATTCAATTTATTTCATTTGATTGACGTTCTTTAAAAAAACCATTTTGGAAGTCTATGCTTAAATAGTATATTTTGACATGAAGGATCAATACAGACAGGATTATCCTTTAAAAATATATCCTTGGTAATACACTTTTTTAAATACAGAGAGCAATATGAAATCTGATATGCATTTGTACATATATATTACCGGCGTTTCCCTTTATTTTAAATTGTTATCTGTAATAGCTCTCTGACATATCATATCCTTATATGGCCAGTACGCACATAGGTACACTCTCATTCCCTTATTAGTTAATATATATATATATGTACGACTACTCAAAACATGTCCAAAAGTATTTAAAAAAGACCTAAATTAAATGTACCTGAGGCATGTTTTCGTGAATTAGGGAGATCTTCAACTATGTTCAACAATGATTCTATGTTCTTTGTTCCTTCACCAACAATAACACACATTTTCCAACTTACAATTACCTACAACCTTAAGTGACTCACTTCTATGGGATCAATTAAAATACTCACACTCCCAAAGCTCTTTGCTAAAATAATGAGAACTTTTTTTAGAAATGATTTGATGGCCTACAAAAGGATTTGACAAAGAAACTATTTTATTCTTAAGCACACTCATATTTTTTAATGAAACATTCATTGTTCGCATATGATTTAAATATTCTTCTTTTTCCATAGAAGTATATAGTAGTAGTTTCTTTGAAGCTATGCGAATACAAGAGGGACTCTTCCTTCTCGACGCAGAGCCCAATCACGGACGGCCCTTCTGAAAGTGCTTCTTCATCCGGTATTCATTTTGGAGAGGATGACATTCTTCGCACATCCTTGAGCTGATGAATACTCCAGCAGCGACACACACAACAACTTCCTACAACTTTTCTAAGCATGATGATGGTCTGCTGGTCTCCTTCAGGTCCAGTTTCGGTTTCCGCCTAGCCGGTAGGGTGCGCTCCTGTGATAATTGAGGAATTGCTGCTCCTGAATGAATTGCTCGTAGAAGAAGCCGCGTGACCTTTTGACCTGAGGGTGGCAGGAACAGTAAATAGGCTGGGCGCTTGGCTGTTGCTGCTGCTGATAGGCCGCCGTATGCGAAGGGTTCACATATGAAGTTGAGCCTTGAAGGGGCACTTGAGTTGAGGGAGTGATCTCCTTATAGGCCCGCTTGGCCGCCTTTCTCTCAGGAACAACAACAGCTGCTGCTGTAGTTGCACTGGCGAGACGATGTGAGCTGTTGTTTGAGGGACTCTTGACTTTCAAGTGTCCTCCACGGGGTTTTTTATATCCAGGATGAACCATGAGGATGGGCTGACTGTTTTTTGGTATGGCGGGTGCGTTGGGGAGCTCATATTCGATGGAACAGTCCACGAAGAGGGGCTTGGAGTAGTCTTTGCTCAAGCACTGTGATCGGTTTTTGTGGAGGTAGATGGTAGGCCTCGTGACTCTGTTGTTGTTGTTGACGTGGAAATGCTCGAAACAGAGAGGATGACCAGTTGGTGAACATCTGTGAGCCGTAGGAATAGTTGCCCATGATATCATTGGAGGCATAGGGGGAGCTGCTGTAGTAGCTCAGGTGCTGCGTAGAACTAGGATTGATGACAGATACCATGATGCCTTGAGGATCAATGGTGGTAGCGATCTGATTGTGTATATGTATATATGAAAACGTTTACTTCATGTAGTAACAGAGGAGGATGACAGCAATTTATCTCTTTATTAAAGATGTAACACTTATAAATACTGTTAGGATTGGATGTATGTGTGTTCGTTGTCACGAATAAACCGGCACTGATAGCAACTTGCAATTTCAGAAAGGAAGTAGAAAAGAGAAGAGAAGGCGTGCGTTCTTTTGACGCCTTCTCCTCTGCTGTTTTGTGGGGTTGTTTGTGTGAGCGAGGGAGGGAGGGAGGGAGCGCAGAGTGCAAGTTCTTGCACTCCAATTAAATTTTATTGTTGTGATGCATACGCAAGAGTCGTAAATAAATTTATTATACAATCTTGAAACATTTCATTTTCATTTTATTTCACTTTTCTTTCTAATTTCCCCTATGTAATGCAATACTCTCAGTCTCTCTAACCTACACCATTCCATCGTGTGTTTTCATGCAAAGAATGGTGATGTTTTTTTAAAAGAAACTTTAAATTATATTTATTAAATATTTCATGACCTGTCAGAGTTTGTTTCTTTTTTATGAGTTTCTTATAACTTTTTTCATTTATTGATGAAATAGCGCATAGAAAAGGAGAGAGAAAAAACTTATTTCCTTTTTGATTTTAAACAGGAAACTCAAATTAACTTTTTAGAAAGCTATTTAATTTAGGAAATTGATTTAGGGGAAATGGGTAAAATAGTTATGCAAAAAACGTATTTTTTTTCGTTTATTATGAATACGTTTTAAAAAGTGACGATGAGCGGTTAATGAACTATGATTGCAGTGGAAGTAACTTAATATGATATGTGATTTTAATTATTGTTTATATAAGAATTTACAAGTATTTATCTTATTATTAAAACATGTTTCATCCACCTATCGAATAAATTGTTTTGATAAAGCAATTAAAGAAAAAAAAACATGCTTTTAAAGGAACAAAATTAGGTTTTTAAGAAAAAAAAGAGGTTTTTTCTAACTTTATAAAACTAGAGTTTTAAAATGGAAGTCGTAAAATATAATACGAAAAAATGTAAGCTTTTGTGTAATGTTGCATATAAATATAGAATAAATATCTATATTATCTATAAACATGGAGACGTATGTTCAGTTTTTTTATTTTGTTAGATAATTTCATGGAATATTGAATGTGCATAATCTTGTAATGATATTCAAGACTTTCAATTTTATGTATTGACTAATAAACCCGTAAAACATGAATATATATCCAAGAATCATCAGTATAAATATATATACGTTAATTATATGTATTCATATATATTTTTTACACCTTATCATAAACAATGAGTTGTAAAGATTCCGAAACTCGTCACAAAGGAAGCAATTATAATCCCCTGGAGTCTTTGAGAAGACTCACAATTGTCATGTTGTTGTTGCTCTTCAAATGCATGCAGGGAAAGGGGGGGGGGCAGCTTTCAACGGTTTTAGAACTAATTTAACCCTTACAATATACCACCATATTGAACTATCCTTTCAAACATGAGTTTACCCCCCCCCCCCCCTTTCACTCTTTTAAGTCCCAGGTGTAATTAAAACAAAAAATAATAACTTTGTTTATAGAAGTTTCGCGTATCAAACTTAATAATAATAAAAAAGTTTTAATTGCAACTTCCCATAGAAAAAATAATAGTTGTTGTGTATATAATTAAAAGTTTTAGTTGGGCGTGTTATATAAATAAATAGAGTTATGGGTCTTAGCAAAGGCTGGCCTTTGGTGCTTAGAGTCTATATATATATATATATATTCTTTTGCGCTTGTTTGGTTTGAAGGAATAAATGCAACGAATATAAATAAACATGCTTGAACTAACATTAGTCCATCTAATAGGATACTTTCAATGAGACCAATCAATTTCCCTAAAGTCGAATTTGCAACCTCAACACTAAGAATTAAGGGCGGGGCCGCTGAGCATAGTTTCTTAAGGTTCTTTGAGTGTTGAACTTTTTAGATGGAGCCAGAAAGAAATGCTGTTTTTGTGAGAACGTGATACTACAGTGCAAAATGAGGTCGAATCCTTGATTCTAGACGGAGTAGAAGTAAGCATATTATAGCATCTTATGGCCCATCACGTATGATATATTTAAATGTAATATTTGCCACTCAATCTTGTGGAGTGAAATAAGTATCTATCTGGGATCTCTTACGGCTCTTTTGTTGTTTAGGGCTTGTAGATGAGATTGATTTTTCTTTGTTTTTATAAAAGTAAGATCTTAGATAGAATATCTACGAGTTCACAGTTTGAATTTTAAATAGACCATAGCAGTGCTGATTAATCATTTCCCTCTTTGATATTGGAACGCATTTTTTGTCTTTTGATATAATCTTTGCAGGGGAATAGATTAACATTTGAGTAAGATAAATAATAAGCCAATATTATAAAAAAGTTATATTTTATATCTTATTATTCACTTAATATATTTTAACATAAATTGAATATAAGTATAAACATCTTAGCAATGGATAAAACTTTTCATTTACAAAAATGTCATATTAAAGTCAATGTATCCTTAGGCTACGAATAAATGTAATATTTTTTTAAAATATTTATTCCTTTTGACTAAAATACTTACATAAATATGTGAGTATGAATATTTAGATCAAAATGAATAATTTGGATATATCAAGATAAAGTATAATTGTCAATGTATAATACATTTTTAAACCCTGAAATATTGCCCCTTTACACGAAAATATTTTAATGACAATTTTATGATACTAATTGTTCTTCTGGAAAAAAGTATTATTGTTTTTCAAACAAAGAACTTTTATAACCCTCATATAAATAGAGCGTATAGTTTAAAAGAATTCATATTTTTTACAATACATATGAAAGGCGAGAGAGTGTTCTTTCATTTACATGAAGCTCAAACTCACCATGATTTTATGTAATATGTGCAACCTTCAAGGCTTTTTAATATGTGTATGTTAGGGGAAAAATTCGATTTTTTCGATTTTTGATTTTACATTTTGATTATTTTTCATAAGGCTATGAGTGTTTTAAACATGATAAATTGTGATCTCTCATTTAATGTTATTGTTATCTATATTTTATGTAATTAAATATTACATTTATCAACTTCTAGTATATAATTTTATACACAGGAGCCAATCAAGTAGAAAGGATAACAGGACAACTGTCTTCACTCTGGTCTATTGACAATGTGTCTGCAAAAGTACCTAGAGTGATTGGCGTAATATAAAGTTGCTTATTGATATATTCAAAAAAAAATATATTTAATCATATTTCTATCATGTTATCATGTTTCTATTCAATAAATTCAATATTTCCCTGAAGTAATTATGGAGAAGAAAAACAGTCCATTGATCTTCCCATGAGAACCAATGAAAGTAATATTAAAAAAGCCACAGAACGGCCATCAATGAATAATATCGAATTAGGATCGGAAGCATGTATTTTGTTTTACAACAACCTCCCAGGAACGTACTGTGCGACTTTCATCACTCAGATTTACAGGGTTTATGGGATTCATGTTGATCAATCAGACTGTATTTTCAATCAAATTTGGATGTAAAATAATATAAGACATATATTTATTCGCATATTATATATATTTTATTACATTATACATTTAATACATTATTTTTAAAGAGAAAAATATGCTAAAAATAGAATGATATGCAAATTATAACATGAATTAAAGGTAAATTGTAATATGTTTTTTCTAATATTTGAATTAGATAATGTAAAAATGGTTCCTTGAAGAAGTCTTACATATTTTTTCTTTATTGGTGATTGAATGTTCATAAAAAATGAATGATGTTTTTTAATAATAATTTAAATCAAATAACAATATATAATTGGATGCTTACACACACACACATATAGGTATATATATACAGGAACGGAGTGGGAAAAATTTATCCACAGGGACAATTATGCCCTCGCCAGCTTTATACAGGCCCCAATATGCCATTGGGAGGCTGTCAACGGCCGTTTATGTTTATTGAGGCAAGCGAACACCGGAATAGTCTCGGTACTCCCGCTGGCCACTCCTATATATATATATATATATGTGAGGTATTTTGGCCATCTTTTTTGAAAACTACTTTCTTTTATGATTAAATTATCATGAAAATTATTTTATTAGATTATATTTTTACATATCCCAAGATTTTAAGGATACAAACCCCCCATAAACTTAACTTTAGGTACAAAACATGACTTCCATAAAGCCTTCCACTCTTCAAATCACCATAAAATAATCACTTAAGCTAAAGAAAAGTAATAATCACAGCTTATCTACAGACTTATTTTAATGGAGGATAAGAATATGTAGAAGAAGAAGTCGGCGTGGTTTTTGTCCAGGCTCATAAGTTAGAAGGTAACCCTTTATAAGTGTATAATTAGGCTATTGAGTTTTATGGCTTAAATTAAGCTCTTTTACGACTCCATGGTAAATCGATAAAGATAAGACTTTCTTGTTGTGTATTTTACAAATATTTTATGGACATTCCATAAATTTTATGACTTTAGGGCGAGGATTTTCGTAAATTGGCAGATGACTTCTTTATTTTTGTAGTTGTATTCACATCCATACATTAATAGGGGGTACTTGAATATTATGCTTGAAAAGCATACAATTTTGGGAATTACTTTGAGCATAAATTGCATAGGCTAACGCCATATAGATGACTTCTTGCGACAAAACAGAGAGAGAAACTATAATTTTGTAATTGCCTACATCGATATATAGGTATAGTCTAAAATTTGGATGTCTGCGTATATATTGTGGGGTTTTCACGGATGCCGAATAACTCATAGAACATTAAATAGATAAAATACTTTATTTCAATACTTAAGAAGAGAGAGAGAGAGATCAGGTCGGGGTCAGCACATGGGGCTCCTGTGACGTCAATGGTGAAGGACGTTAGTATTGACGTCATCGTATGGGAGGTATCCTCACACACACACACATATATATATATATATATATATATATATATATATATATTATATATATCATTTGTTACCTATTTCGATAGAATTGCATCCGACAGGATATAATAAGCATTATAGCGTTAAAATTAGTCACTTGAACCTAGGATCTTATCAATGAGGTAGACCAAAAATGACCATCCCCTCTTGGGATTCGAACCTGCGCCCCCAACATTGAGAGTTGGACACGCCTTAACGCACTGAGCTATCGCACTCCCTAAAGTAAACTTATTAATATTGGGGTAATATTTATCTTATCTGTATGGCAGAAAAATTTAAAACAATATTTAAAAAAGAATGAATAATATTACTATTTGTGTACAAGGATTTGGTAAATTCAGTATTTTCCTTCAACTTAATATTACAAAAATAATGGAATATATTTTTCGTTTATATTAATGGAAATAATGTTTTGAAAAATTAATCTTAAGAATAAATAACAAATGAAAATGATAATCTGAGTAGTAAAAAATAATTTATGATTATGACGATTTTTTATTGTACGTCATACGGCACTTTTGTGTTTTGGATGGTGGAAACTGGTCAAGAATAGGAAAAAACTGACTTCTTTTATTGTTGAAATGAACAAACATACTTGAATCATAGCTTGGAGTAAAGATGCAGTAGATTCTAGGCTGGTATTAGAAAAAAAGAAATATCATTTGCATTTTATTATATTTTCTACTGTTTTGTAGTTCAAAATACAGTATTAAATAAATGTATAATCATGTTTTTATAGTTTTGTTTATCTAAACATAAATAATGTGAATTAAATTTGTGAAATTGGTCTTTGTAATATCATGCAAAATTGAATATATTTATACATGTGATTCTACTATTGGAATCATATTAATTCTTATGGAAGAGGACTTTCCTTATCCAATATTATTATTTGATTAATTTGCTAACATTTTTCGCAGGGAACTTCATATTATTGTTATACCATAGATACCCCATTGTTTGATCTTGTTCGTTACTCTAGTCTGTATATGCATTTGAATGTACATATGTATAATGTACTACAGTAAATAGCGTTATAAAGTTTTTAATAAAATCTAAGTGTGTTCTTCATAATTGTGTTTTGTACTCTTCGTATGTTGTTATGGTGGAACCTTTGCATTCTGGTGTTTAAAATGTCTATAAGATCAATTTTCTTCATATTGAAGTAAAGAAAAACGTTTTGTCATAAATTCGCTTAAAAAATGAAAAAAATTAAAGATTATGTATGTAAAAAAAAATTACTGTCCTCATTAAAACAACAATACAAATTCATATTTTCTAGGTGTATTAAAGTTGCAACTGATGATAGATTGTATTTAAAGACTTTAAAATATGTATTTATAGATGTATAAGACTCCCTAAAGACACACTGTGATGATAGATGTGCAAACACAAACTATACCCAAATCCTATCTTTGTCTATTGTTCTTTCTTTTGCTCCACAATGTCCTCAGAACAATAGGGCACTTAAAAATGTCTGGAATATCAAATTACTCATATGCACATACTCAAAAAATATATCATGTGAAAAATGGAACAAGTAGAGTCTTAGGGAATTCCATCTGATTAGATTTTTTAGAGAGGAAGCATGATTTTTTACACAATAGTTGGGTACTAATATATACAACACGGTCAATTTAATTTATATCTACTTAAGTAATAAAATATGTTTATTCATATTTCTAAGAACATGCACACTCCTTTATCTTAAAAAAATAATTTAAAAAAAAATATATATATATATATATATCGCAGTAGATATGAAGATCACGATCCTATCCTCTCCTAGGAGTGACTACGATCGCGATTAATATCAGAATAATCAACGACTCGGCTAGAAGAGATCAGGAATTATATCTCTTAAAAAGGATGACGACATAAATATGGAGATGGCTTGATGATGTTATTCAAACTATATTAATTTTGTCCAATTTATTATCAGATGAGTCTCAAATTGTTATTTACATATAATACATAGATACAATATAAGTAAAACGTTGCGTCGCATTTGTTTCACACACAAATCATTTCCACCAAAATATTAAATAGAATTGCAAATGAAATAAATAGGTTTTACAATATCGCAAATATTATCGCCATATTTAAGTCGTAATCTCTCCTAGAAGAGATAAGGATCGTAATCTTGACCAGGAGAGTCAAAGATTCTACTGGATCTCCATCTTTTCTGCGACATATAATATAGTATTATATACTAAAAACGATTAAAATATTCATCATGTGTTTGCTATTAAAATCTTATTTATTACAACTTTATGGCTTATTAAACGAGTTAAAGTGAAGGTAAACTACTTAATAAACTTTGCAAATTAAAACTTTCATGCACCACCAGGTTACTTAAGAACATATTTGTTTTCCTCACACCTGTGTATCTTTTTCATTTATGTGCATTCGTTCGTGAGAAAAGTGCACAACTTTTTTAAAGCAAAATATAGAAATAGGATATAGCCTATATATATATATATACATACTGATCATATTTTCCTTTTAAAACCTTATTGCACTCAGAAATAATTTTGTATAAGAATGAAAAGAGTAACATATTCTATATTAAAATAATGTTTTTTTATTAAAAAGCTTGTTCTGCAAGATTCAAATACATTTAAGCACAAGAAAATAATCTTTAAAATCAATAATAAATATAATAATACATGTTTAAAATTTTAATTTTTACAAAGGGATTTTTTTACATACAAAATATATATTTTTTTTAAACAAATAACGTCGTACGTGTAAGAAATAAACTTATTGTTGATTGTTTAGAATAAACAATTAACTGCTAAACAAATTAGTTAGTGTCTCAGTATATCATAGTACTTTATTCATTCGTCAAACAGAAAGGAGTCATTTTGAATTTGTTTCATAATTTTGTAGCAATTAAGTTTTATGTGTTTATGAAGAATTACAATTCGATATCATTTATATATATTTTTAAAATATAATGTATACAAAAAGGTTTGCTCAAATCCTATAATATAGTTTTATGAAGATAATAGATAATATGTTTAAAGCAGCCTGTGTCCAAGATTAATTAGTTAAGAATATTTATATTGGTTATTCCAAATACTCACGCTCAGAAAAATTTGTTTACAATGTTGTATATTTTTAAAAATAACTCTTTATTAAGCTTTTAAGTGACTTTTTATTATTAGTAATTAGATATCTCAAAATAAATGTGATTTGACGTTATATAAATATACTTATATATATATATATATTAGCTATATTACTGCGACTAACTAGAGAGAACAAACATATTAGATATTACTTTCAAGTAATAACTAATATGTAATATCCTAGTTACATATTACTTTAGTAAAAAAAAAATATTCGTCAGGCATTTTGATGAAAATTAATGAACTGTGAATATATTATGTGACGTCATCCAATGGAAATATAAATGCAAACTAAGTTTGGTGAGGATTTTTACAAATCCTGTTTGAATTGCCTTTACTTATTGTTTCGGAATGCTCAAAAAAGTAATATATAATATAAAGTAGTATATTACTTTTGAGAAGTAATAAGTAATATTTAAAAAAAATATTACTAAGCAGTAAAAAGTAGTATATAACATACTACTTTCAAAGTAATATTCGACCAACACTGTATAATTATATAAAGGGTTCTCAAGAGTTAAAAAAAATGAGAACCCCTGATATAAAGAACCGCCTTTTTTAATTTGTTAGAAACTCTCCAAGCCTCTCATTAATATGTCGTAATATAAATTCCTTACCTATTTTATTGTTTCTAATTAATTTTTCTCCAGGTTTTTGTTGCTTGTTGTAATAATGATTCGTGTCTGTAAGGAAATTAATAGAAATAACAATAATAAATATAATAATAACTCCCAAGCTCCACTTTTTTAATGAGGTTAAACGCCATATGAGGATAATTAAAAAACCATAATTATCAGCGGTGAGTAAAATAATAATAATAATAATTGTAATTACTAAAGAAATGGCTTCCCTTTTTTCTTCTTCTTTCTTTACCATTCAAAATTGCAATTATATTATTATTATTATTCTCTCAATGAGCTGTTCCCTCTTTTAGAAGAGTTGTTCTTCGTATTCGGAAAGTATAAGTCATACATAGACCATAGCAAATTAAGCGAAAAAAACCCTCTCAAATAGAAATAAATAAACCTCAAGTCTCCCGTCTGAGAAGGAAACAGAGGAATAATAATAATAAATAGTAGTTATATAACAATAATAATAATTGACACACGATGATAATTGCTTTTTCCTTAAGTTACTTCTTTAAAAAAATAGAAATAAAAATATGTGGTTTTGTGTGAGGATGAAAGGGAAAAAATATATAATATATTATCAAGCAACAAAATGATTTTTACTATGTTAAGAAACCTCTTATGGGATGAGTCTTCTCATTATGTTCTTTCGTATTTGCCGACACTTTTTTGAAAAATAGGGTGATATATATTTAGAAACGTCTAAAAGGAAAAAATAGAAGGGGAAGGAAAATCTTATATTTCTGTTGCATTTATTCAGATGCTTTTTAAGTGTCTTTTGTATATTGTATAAGGTGATGGATTCGATTTTTTTAAAGATGGAGGGCAATAATTAAGAGTTACTTTAGCTCTTTTAGGCGGCATAATAAGGACTTATGTATTTAAGAGTCTAGTATTGTGTAATGATATTGCTAATAGATTCTCTGAGAGAAAACATATCTAAAAAAAACAATTTAATGGTTGTGTATTTATTTATATAAAATTATTTTGATTTGCCTCGAGAAATGTGTTTGTTTAATTAACTCAAAGATCTGTCTCACCATACCGGAACACAATCCGATATATCCGACCCTTTAGGACTGATAGGATAATTTATCGTTTTTCCTGGTGTAAGTGACTGTCTGTAGGTGTATAGCAAACTGTTTCAACTTGTGTAACTATGAAGGCATATCATAAAAATACATTATATTTCAATAATATCTTGAACAATAATTTTTTGAAGCATGAATGATTAAATATGTACAAAATACTTCTTGAATTTTTAGTTTAAAATTATACAGATTCTTATTATGGGTTTTCTAAGCTTTTTTTCTCGTGCTAATAGTAAGAATAAAAATAATACTTCTATTCACGCTGTCATAAATTTGTGTTTAAAAGCAAAAAGTTTTGTCTATACCTCCTAAACGATCATTATTCGCAAAAACACTTCCAAAATTTTGATACATCAAATAAGGTTTCAGCCCTTTTTATATAATATTCCAAAAAAAAACCCGCTGGGGTACAGCTTAAAAGAATAAATTAAGAATGCCAAATGAACAACATAACAACAAACAAAACTGCAATGGTATATTAGAGATAATAGCAATTTAATGTATTTTTGCAGAAATTTCCTATAATTATATATATACAGTGTTGTTCCCTAACGCGCGTGCAAGTAATAATTACTTAGTTATATTACTGCGACTAACTAGAGATAACAAACATATTAGATATTACTTTCAAGTAATAACTAATATGTAATATCCTAGTTACATAATGCTTTCGTGAAAAAAAAATATTCGACAGGCATTTTGATGAAAATTAATGAATTGTGAATGTATTATGTGACGTCACCCGGTGGACATAAAAATGCAAACTAGGTTTGGTGAGGATTTTTACAAATCCTGTTTGAATTGCCTTTACTTATTGTTTCGGAATGCTCAAAAAGTAATATCTATTTCTGGTATTAATATTATGTAGAGACTTTATTTCAAACACATGAACATCACTAACATATTTTTTAAATTTTAGTATGTAAGGATCATAAAAATTTAATGCCAAAATATATTATATTCTTTGAGTACTAGTAAACATTTTTATATTTCTGAAGAGGGATAAGAATATTTATATATATATATATATATATATATATTTGATCAACAACAATTCGTGTTACATACCTAAACATTTCTCATGTATCCGTGAAGTATTATAATTGTAAGGAAGGAGAGAAGTAAATATTTGTAATAGAAATTCGTCAGAGAGTTTATAATAAGATGAGTAAACTAAGGACTTCTAAAGGAAACTTATTGAAAGGAAGATCCTCGTCCAATCCATAATATTTTATACAAACATGTATATATAGAGAGGAGGTATTTATAAGCATAATAGAATCCTCGTACAAAAATCACGAGTGAATGATAAAAAGAGCTACAAAAATGTATACAAAGGAGAAAAATATATACAACTGCTCGTATCTATTGAGGTAGTGAATGAATAGGACAGTGATTTGTCTCTGATTTGACTAGAGAGAGAGAGGGAGAAATATACGTTTAAATGAATCTATTTTTAGAGCTTGAAAATGTCATCCAGCTCGGTGGTCCCTTCAAATCCCATAGGCATTTTATTCTTTGAAACATTTATAAAAAGGAGAAAAAAGGTATAGATTGAAGGGGTGATTTGAAGAAACGTGAAATGTTACAACGCTTCTTTTCAAGGGGAAGTATACGATTGCTATAGATCAAACTAAACAAAAATGCCTTAAGGAACGAATGTGTTTATCAATATACTAACAAGAGACAAGTATATACAAAAATACATTATGCACAGTTAAATTATTTTATAATAATCTATAATGGACGTTTTTGAGTCAATATATATCTTGATCTGATTGTTTTATAATTGAAATTGTAGTTCACTTTAATAAGATTCCATTCTTCTTATCAACTGTTTGAAAGAACGCTGCAATGGACAGATTAAGTAATGCATATAAGGAATAAAAAGCAACTTTATGTATTGATTTCATGGATATTTTTTTTCATTTCCTTCTGTTTGTTTTGCGAATATAAATCCTTGGTGGTTTAAGTTAACATATAAATGCTAATGGACTCTTACAACCCTTGTTCTTTAGTATATAACAATATTTACGTATAAACAATCATTTTAGACGTTTTTCAGTTTTATAATACATACAGGATATGTATTTATATTAAATCATCTACACAAAACATGTAAAACACCAAAGCCAAAAAGGTTTGAAGCTGTACTTTTATATTTGAACAAAAGCAATTTTTTAGAATCTCCACTTGCTTTTATCTGAATATTTTTACAGATTTAAAAAAAAAACTTTCCAAAATACTCTATTTGGTAATATGTAGATACCAAAAATGTAAAATATTGAAATTTAATATTGAGTCTTCTTCCATTCAAAATATCGGGTTTCAATGATTATCAAGACTAAAATTTGTCAATGGAGCTTGATAGATCGGCGTTTTAATGCTTGTTTAACTCTTAAGAATGTCGAGGGCTCCAATTCGAATCCTGAAGGGGAAGGTCAGCTTTTGGTCTACCTCCTTGATAAGATCCTTGGTTCGATAGACTAATTTACACGCTATATGCTCATTGATGTTTAGATGGATGAAATTCTTCTATCGAACCAAATAAGCAAAAAAAATGTCATTGTAGAATGAAATATATATGTATATATATATATATATATCAGGAAACGATCGGGTACCCGGCTGTTTTTGAGTGTCCCTGCCCGGCCCAGTGTCCCGGTTTTTTAGACACCGGGCCGGGACTTCAATATTTTCTGTCGCTTGTCATTCATAAATTTTATTTGGAAATATATTTTCTAAAAAAAACGTCGTCACTTTTTTTTGGAGATTCTTTTCTAAAAAACGAAGTTACTAATTTTTTGGAAATGCTTTTCAAAAAAACGTCGTCCCTTCAGAATGTCGAAGGAACAAAAAATATATATATGTCCCGCACCCGGCCCGGCTTGGAAAATTTAAGTCCGGCCCGGGTCCCCGCGAAAAAGGTGTCCCGGTCGTTTCCTGATATAAATATATATATATATATATGTATATATATATATGTATATATTTTTTTTTCTTTCTCTATGGACCCCGCATTAAGTCAAGTCACTCTAAAAAATATTAAGGTCACAATGAGGGAATGACTGAGGCTTTTCCTATAATATTGAAATAATGATATGTCATATTTTCAATATCTGGTTCAACCCTGAGGCCCTAAAGAAACACACTTTATATTTATATATCTTGATTATATGTATGTCACACGTCTTCAGTGTGGGCATTTAAAATATGTTAATTTAAGCTTTGAGGGTATCGTCCATGATATGATTTTTTGCGGGTCCTACATATATGTAGGTTGTTGCCATCTGCTTCAAACTGCTCCTATTCAGAGAGTGTTGTTCTCTTTTGTTGCTTCACTGCGGTCTCTTTTCAAATATTTAAATGACAAAGGAATCCTGCTTTGTATGGGAGAAAAAAGAAATGTATCATTCAAGAGTTTTTTTGATAAAGAATTTTTTGAAAATAAGTGAGAAAACGCATTAATTCTCTTTTTGTGTCGTTAGAAATGTACAAATAAATATATGTGTGATATACATGGCTTTAAAAATGGCGTCATGATATATATATGTATATATATATAATATAAATATATATATATATATCAAGATACGTATCTCACCCATTCAATAAAATAGCGCTGTTTTGTATTCTGAAACGTGTCTAGATGAATAAAAAATCAAGTGAGACTTCTTAATTTATACGTAAAAAAATATATATCAATCAAAAATATGAAATATGTAAGAACTTAAAAATGTAGGAAAAGGCTACGTTACGTCTCTTTTATCTGGAGCCTCAAAATTTAAGCATAACTAAAAACGCGGCATTTTCTCTTATACATCAAAGAAGAGGAGTTGAGAGCTATTATACAAGTTGCTTCAGCCTAGACTATTACGCTTCCTATATCAATGTAAAAATGTTTTTTTCCAGTTCGTGATACTGAGCTGGATAATTAATAAGACTTCTTCTATTAATATCTTTATATCAAAAAATATTTAGAGGAGACTTTATGGAGTTTTAGCAAAAAAAAAATGACTGCGAATTGTTTGACTTTTATCTGTATTTGTTCATTTCTTTTTGAAAAAGCATGTATATTTTTATCGTTTGTACATAATAAATAATTAAAAAGAGAAAAAATATGACATTTCATAAAAAAATATGAAACCAATATCAAATGCAAAATATTAAGTTGTTTTAACTTAATATATAAAATATTAATGGTTTTTATACGTTAAACCAGTCAACAATTAAATATTTTACATCCATATTGATAGTAGGTGCATAATGACGAGATCGGAAGGTAAGATCAAAGTACTTTATAGTGATTGCTTTTAGGTCTGTTACTTTTTAAACCTGTCCCAACATTATTATAGTTATTATCAATCTTTGAAACACAAAAACTTCATAGTGATGCCACGAACATTCAACTGCGTTTATAAAACGTTCAATATGTTATGACAATATCAAATCACCATAATGAAAATGAACTGATGGTTTTAACACATTTTTTCTCTATTTCAGTTGTAAACAAATCTATTTTATTATCATATTTATCTAATATATATATATATATATATATATATATATTGTGTAATAGCACAACAAAGAAGATTAAAAAAATCCCTTTGAAAGTTTGTTAATTAAGGACAAATTTGTTATATTTTCGGGACTTGACACCTACATGTATTCCCCAAGATTGAAAACATTCTGTACTGCTTTTCGATTTCTCCCTTCATTCTTAAGCTATTATTTGTGACTGTATATAAAATATGGCATTAAGGATAAAAGTATATAATACACAAAATAATGGAAGGAGTCTGTTCTCTTGATTATGATAGCCATCTGTTGAGATTAAGTGCACATAGGATCATCTATGTAGAGCATGTTTCTATAGACTAATCAAGTTCCTTCTCTATTCTCATCAGTTTCGTAAACATTTTTTATTGAGCAGGGAGCAGGATTATGGATGATTGTAGATATAAACCTCTCTCACGCACACACATACAATAGCTAGCACGTCCTCTTCCAGCTATAATAATAATAATATGAAGTATTAATGCATCACACGTCGTCTTAGAAGAGAAAGGAAACAGGTGTGTTGTTGCTCCATCTCTAGGAGGGATGATTGCTGTTATTTCGAAGAATAATAAAAAAGTTATATGTTTCCTTGGATACCCTCCTATACCCCAGACTCATTACCAGACTTCAAGTGTGGTCTCCCTTTAAAAAATGCGCCGTGAAACAGAAAGAAAAAATGTCAAAAGGATTTCTGAAGATATTTTATTTTAATGACCACAAGTGACGTCATTCATGAGTGCATCCAACCGATCTATATAATAATTGGATACTCAACCGCAAACAAAAATGCTCGATTTCAAGAGTTCTTTGATGGCGTATATCGAACTAAATGGCTGACCCTTTGAGTGAAACAAGTTTTGGAAATAGAGAAAAAAGGGAATACATTCCATTGATGTTCTTCTATGTTTTTAAATGTGTCACAACAAACATTACTCTTAAATGATGTCACTGGTTGTTTATTGCCATTTTTTGGCTAAAAAACGTGAGTTCAATATTAGTTTTCTGTCTAAGTACTTATGTGGACTATTCATATTTTTATGTATTTGGCATCCATTTCTTGATATTTTAGAAACTTGGCCAAAAAGGGCCCTATGATTGAAGCTCTTACGATATCGCTAAATCTATAATTTAAAGCTTCTTTGAACTGTCCTTTGAAGCCCAGTATATCTCCTCTCTGTACATTTTAGAGCAAAAACCTTGCCTTAAAAATAAGAATCCTTATTCCCCTCATGACGTCATTCAATAAACAAATTTAAACCTCCCGGGAGACTTTTCTTTTCTTCCAAACAAATGGAAGAAGTTTTATGGCTCTCATAAAAACGTAGACACAAGACACGAATTGGACAATAGCTCCTGACATACAACCTACTCAGTGCTCAATAGAGACAACTATTTCCTCGTATTTTTTAAAGGAGGTAATGGGCTTAACCACTTAATGATGGAATTCTAGACATTTGTAAAAGAGAATGCTGAATAGATATTTTTCTTCTTTATTTTCCTTTTCTTATCCGCTTTTTTCTTTCTTCTATTTCATTATTCTTTGATGACTATCAAATCCCCTATCTTTCCTAAGGGTCTTCAGAAAGTAATTAAGCTTCTTTAAAAAGCCTCGTCCTCTCAAATGAGGAATGAGCTTATCGTTAAAAACAAATCAAATGCGTGCCCTCAACAAAAAAGATTGATCGGATGAATAAGCTAACATATAATTGAATCTCATTCTATATATATTATTATTATTGTTATTATAATGACTATCAATGCAATTCATCTTAAGTGAGAAATAATTTTACAATCCTATATCTTAGGGGCAGTGTTGGTCGAATATTACTTTGAAAGTAGTATGTAATATACTACTTTTACTGCGTAGTAATATTAAAAAATTAGTTATTACTTCTCAAAAGTAATATACTACTGCTATTACTTCTCAAAAGTAATACTACTTATATTAGATATGACTTTTTTGAGCATTCCGAAACAATAAGTAAAGGCAATTCAAACAGGATTTGTAAAAATCCTCACCAAACCTAGTTTGCATTTTTATGTCCACTGGGTGACGTCACATGATACATTCACAGTTAATAAATTTTCATCAAAAATGCCTGTCGAATATTTTTTTTTCACGAAAGTTATATGTAATAGGATATTACATATTAGTTATTACTTGAAAGTAATATCTAATATGTTTGTTCTCTCTAGTTAGTCGCAGTAATATAACTAAGTAATATATTACTCGCACGAACGTTAGGGAACAACACTGGTTAGGGGTAATGATTCCATGATTATCAATGCTGTTAGAATCAACAAATTTTATTTGTATATATTTTTTAAACGCATATAATGTAATTTTCATTTATTATTATAAATAAATACATCCCTTTTATTACCTCTCGTTCAAATTATTACGATGAAAATTTCATCGAATATATGTATAAAATTGTACATTTATGTTTAAAATGTCATGTAAACACACATTAAAGACATGCCATTAAAAGATCAAATATAAAAACAGTATAAACCATCAATAATAAAACAGGTTGTGTTGATACACTTCTTATCCGTCCATGGCTATTGACGTATTGCATATAATGTAATTTATATAACAGTTTTCAGCTGATTTATCTCATATTCATTCAATTTTTTGTGTTTACATTGACTACAATGTTTATATTGACAAGTTTATCACGGTTTTTAAACATTGAAAAACAGTGAAAGAAATGACTAAAGCACTTGATGGACTCGATAATTGATAAGTGTAATGCATAGTTAATTTTTCATGAAAAAAAAAAGAAATGGTTTTAATTTACTGTATTAAAACACATAATATGAATATTATATATATTGAATTGAGGTATATATGTATAAAATATACAAATAAACATTTTAATTTATTATTTATATACATCAACAGAGAACATTTTAATTAATATAGCTGATAATAAAATAATCATTCCGGCGTAGTAAAATCATTTTCAAAATTATTATAATAACTTTTCTGTGACTTTGTGCAACCAATTGTAAAATTACCTTCAATTCCCATGGATTGAGGGGTTATTTCATTTAATCCTCTTTGCAATAAAGGCCTTTGAGGGGTTGATAACTCCTAGGTTGATCGCTTGTGATGTCGCAGAACAGTAACCACTTTAGACTCTAACATCGCCGTTGATGAAGGATATTCAATAAATTACATGCCGTTTTTGTTGCAATTTACTCAATTATATGTATTAAATCACATTCATATTTACTAAATAATAATATTTATATTTATTAAACCAAATTGAAAGTTCGTTTTTAAACTTAAATTTATATTTACAAATTTTGAAGCAATAAAACTGTACACCCACTTAATTAGTTAATATGTTCCTTCATGAGGAACAATTTCTTACATCATTATCGTTATTTGTGCATTTTATTTAATTTAAATTCCTTAAATTTTCCGAAAATAACTTTCTTTTTTTTAGAGCTGTGAATAAAAAAATCAGGATGGTTATTTATAATGAATTATCCAATGTATTACATTTGTTTATTCAAAAATATCATAAAAACAATACAATGTTGGTTAGTCCAAAATATATCGAAATCATTTGTCCTGAATTGCATTTACTCTACGTGAGTACTATCTTTTCTTTATATCATATACCTTCTGAATGAAGACACAAACATAAAATGATGAATGGGAACTATAATTATATGGTGCTCTGATATTATTATTATTATTGTTGTTATTCTAATAATGACTTATGACTGTTTCTACGTGAAGTAATGCTATATATAAGTGCAATCATATTGTGTAGAGCTGTATAATGCATTAATTTCTTATTTAAACAAATCTAGGTGTCATTAAGGTTCTCACATAATGAATGATCCATTCTCATACAACCAACTATGATTAGGTGCTATACCACCACAAATTTGAGGCTTTCCCATGCTGTTTAAATAAGTCA
The DNA here is from genome assembly GCA_013387185.1 of Caligus rogercresseyi. Classification (NCBI taxonomy): domain Eukaryota; kingdom Metazoa; phylum Arthropoda; class Copepoda; order Siphonostomatoida; family Caligidae; genus Caligus; species Caligus rogercresseyi. The sequence goes on along the minus strand of CP045901.1, from coordinate 1,915,864 downwards.
GTCACCTGAAAAAAATAAAAAAAATGAATGCCACTTATTAAGTTAATGAGAAATAAAGAAGTATGATAATTAAGCGTTTTTTTCAAGGATTTTCTAAATATATTCATATTGTTTAATAGTAGCTTAGACTTGGATACAAAAATTGTTATGTGTAATCTTTAACTACTGTGTAATAAAACCTTCCATCTCTTAAAGGCTGTTAAACCTTTGCAACTTTTGGTGATAGACGCAAGTAGCTCATTTGCTATGTAGGATGGGCTATTATAAACATTGCTTTGATGATATATCAATGTTTATCAATTTTGAAACTCTCAAGATGTAATATTTAAAATAAATACGCTCTTTTTATAATTATTGATTATCAAATAAAATATGAATTATATTCGTTCGTTCGTCTGTTATTTTATTTAGAAGCTCCAAAACAGGTCTTCCCTCCGACATCGAACCCATTCTAATAATATAATATTTAATATGTAGACTAAAATAATTGTGTAATTATAAGTGTGCTCTCGTTGCATGATATAGGCTCTGGGTATCTTTTGTTGATGGAAGGTTCTTGTTTCCTCTCCAAAGAAAGACAAGAGGATTAAACACTCTATGCCCATGGCATTTAAAAATGTCAATGGGTTTTGAATGTGATAAAGAAGAAGTGTGTGCTTTTTTAACAAAAAAATATTCACTACACCCACATATGAATAAAAGGATTTTATCCTCACTAAATAACATTTGTGATGGAAGAAAGTTCACTGCACAATTTCAAATTTCGGCAGGACTCATAAAATTCTACAGGCCCTGTAAAGACTGCGGAATGCTATATAATCATACAAGCCACGCATTCGTTGATTGCCCAGCCATTGTACAACTGAAAATGTTTTGCTTCCTCAATGTTGGTGGCCTAGACGACAGGTCGTCATCCAGCTTGAGAACCATAATTTTGTTGGGCTCTCCTCAAGACAAAACGACAAAACGAAGGCGCTAGATTTTGCCCTTTTAAACGCAAAGGCCTTGATAGCAAAAAAACTTTCAAAATACGAACCAATAAGACCGGGAGAGATCAGAGGGATCCTGCTTGGAGCTGCAGGTAGATACGCTGCCTTTTCACTCAAAATCCCATCGTTGGACGGTTCATCATGGACATTCGCGGCTGAATTGATAAAATATTACCCGACGCAAAGTCATCGCTTTTACCAAATTTTAAGGAAAATAATCAAGAACTTTAAGAAATTTGCATGATTTTTATTGTTTTTTACAGCTTATTCTTTTAATACTTGTTAATTAGATAAAATTTTATTGTTTGTTCAAGATCGATGCTAAATTTTAAACTATAATGTTTATTTTTGTATTTTATACGTATTAGCATCGTTTTATATACATGTGCTGTATATATGTGAACAGTTTAATAAAAAAAATAATAATAATAATTGTGTAATTTCTTTACAAGATGGATATTAATTGAAATATAATATGTAGTACCTCTATAGTAACTCGTCTAAACTATTCAATAGATCTTTACAAAAATTTCAGTGAATAATTTTGAAGTCTGAGAGAGTAATTTAAAGGCGGTGGACACCCCTGGAACTCATTATCACCAAGTTTATTTAATTTACCAAGATGTTTTTTAGCGATTTCTTAGAATTGCCTATTTATTTGGAACGAATTTTTTCTGTGGATGACTTAAATGTAATGCTTTGGACTATTTTTTTTTTTTGGAAAATTAGTTTTCTTTATATTTATTTAATGCAGAAAAATGTATTCTACGATTTATTGATAAATGTAAGTTGGATTTGGCCCAAAATTTGTGCATAGGATTTTTGGGTGTTAAAAAATATTCTTTAGTTGGTAGCTGTTCCTGGAGAAATCATTGTTAGAACGAAATAGTTCATTTTAGCTTGTTTGCTCTGTATCTCCTAAACAGTTTAGTTATATATTGATCAGCATTTTCTATTGATAAGTTATAAATAAAATAAAAAAGTTTTGAAAAACAAATGAGCCAGTAATTAAATGAATATGCAATTGTAGAGCTTAAAAAAATAATTCTTGGACAATAACTGTTTTTCTGTAGTGCATCCTCAAAACAAAAAGATCTTATACGAGTATTGTTTTAGTTTCTTAATAAGGGTATCAAAAATAAATCTTGAATTATTTAAATATGTAAAAAATGATCCGTCTTCGAGGATTCACGGGTTCTTGCAGGGAACGTCATCAAATTTTATCTTTCAAAATCAGAAGAATATTTTAAAATTATGAAAAAATAGTATTTTTAATAGTTGTCCGTATGATATGTTTTATTGATATACCTCTTGTTTAGATTTTTTATTATAAACTACAATGTTTATTTTACTTATATATTATACTTTATGTAATTTTATATCTATTATCTAAACAATAAAGGAGAATAAGAAAAAAAATGATCCAACCACTCTATAGTTAATTTAATTAGTTATTAAACAAATCGATTCAACTGCTTTAAAAAACAACAATTCTTATATATATCAGGAAAAGACCGGGACACATTAATATAATTTCGTTCCTTCGTCATTCTGAAAGTGACGACATTTTTTGGAAAATAATTTCCAAAAAACATTTTCTAAAAAAAGTGATGACATTTAAAAAAAATAAGTTTTAAATAATTTAAAAAAAAATTAAATTATCTTCTAAAAAAACGTCATCACTTACAGAATGACGAACGAATGAAAATATTAAAGTCCGGCCTGATGATTTTTAGACACCGGGCCGTTCCTGATATATATAGGTATATAACCCATCTAAGAGAACATTCTATTATCCATCCCCATGTAGGCTGTAGATAAATACATAGTGATTACGTTGCATTGCCCATCCATTGCACTTCTGCTTCATTTTTTGAAGACTCATGCCGAATGTATGTATGTATGCATGTATAAAGATGAGTAAAAAAATCCCGCTTGTAATGCTTCATTATGAGAACTGACGTCGCATTTTTACTGCCCCATCTCCTTTTTTTTATTCAACAAAATTCCATGCTTGCTTCTTATTACAAAAGGTGGCTTGAAAAAGATCACGCACGTTGAGTACAATAATAATAATAAGCGAAATTGTAAATATAATAATTTAATGGGGCTCTGTAACGAATTGATTTTTTTCCTCATATAAAGTGAAAAGGGAAAAAGGGGTATGTATGTATGTCTTGCTATATCTATGTGCTTCCTTAGTCCTACTTCCACCACATGCAGATATCAATTAAATGAAATATTTCGAATTGAATGTTTGTATTCATGTCTACAATTCAATATCTAATATTGAAAAGTTCCCAAGGAACCCCTTCCCTTTAATGGCAGGGAGGGACCTTAATAAAAGTATATTGTATCTAAGGTTTTGGAAGAGACATCAATTCCATATTTGACCACGTTTTGGTAGGTGAACTATTTATAAATACAATAATAACTAGAGGCATATATACACTCAGAGAGTGCAAACCTCCGCCGTCATGAGCCTTCCGAGGCGGATTTTTCACGACTGGGGAGGCGTAGAGAGACGGGGGAGGGTTCCCCTAGATGGAAATTCCGAGAGGAAGACGCTCCGGCACCAATTCACAGCACAGCGACATCTATTGGCAGAGTAGGCTAACTTGAAAAATTTAGTAGTATTTAGCTCATTTGGCGCCTTAATTCTGCACTCAGAGATGCCAAAATTTAATCACTTCTTCTTTTGGCACTTCCAACAACTCCACAAAATTCATCCAAATCCGTTGGTACTTTTGGAGTTATCCTGCTGACACAAACAAACAACAAACCAACAAACCAACAAACCAACAAACGCCAGTGAAAAACAATACCTCCTTCGGCGGAGGGTAATAATAAATATACACTCAGAGAGTGCAAACCTCCGCCGTCACAGGGTCCTTATGAGCCTTCGAGGAGGATTTTTCACGACTAGGGCGGCGTAGAGGGACGAGGGAGGGTTCCCCTCGACGGAAATTCCGAGAGGAAGACGCTCCCGGCACCTGATTCACAGCACAGCGACATCTATTGGTAGAGTAGGCTAACTTGAAATATTTTATTAGTATTTAGCTCAATTGAATATTAATTCTGCACTCAGAGATGCCAAAAGGATCCCGATAGCCGTGGCAGTTCCAACAAGGCGTGTTCAACTCTACTGTTGGGGGCGACAGGTTCGAATCCCGAGAGGGGATGGTCCTTTTTGGTCTACCTGATCATTCGATACTATTCCTAGAGTTCAAATAGAACTAATTTTAATCGCTTTTATGATTATTTCCATATCCTAAAGCAATTCTATCGAACCATATAGGCAAAAATAAAAAAAAAAAAAAAAAAAAAAAATAATATACAATAATGATATACTTTTAATAAAGATATTTTAAATCATGTTGAAATTTAACGAGGTGGAATCCTCCGGAAAAAAATATTTTAGTTTTGTAAAGTATTCGAAAAAAAAACCTTCTTCATTTGGCTATACTGATCATGATGTGGTGATATAAATCAGTTTGGCTTATGCATATTTTCTTTCTACTTCCTCAATTTTAAATAAAAATCTCCTTACAGACATGTTCCAGTTACATATTTTTCTAGATTTTAATAAAAAAATAGTCACTCATCTTGATCTTATTCTTCAAATTTTATTTTTAACAAATATAAAGGGTTTTTTTCTTCTGCAAACTGATTACACCTGTTTAAATTTTAACGTTTGTTGAATCAAGAGGATTTTGTATGGTTTTTTGGTTTGGTATTAATAATCTTTAAAAAAACTTTCATTCATTTTACAAAATAAATTCGTCAACTTCTAAATTCATTGATGTTTGAATAAGGACACAATACAAAAATTAACATTTGATTAGGTAATTCAGCTGCTTAATTTATTTTAAAAAAGTGAAGAAGATTTGTAATTAATTCAAAAGACAAAGTCTTCGAAATTGGCCGTGGGACTAATATATACAATGTTGAACTAGTTATAAGTTAGTGTTAACCGGTATTATATTTTAATTGTTTTATTATATCGCTACAATTTACAAATACTATGAAATGTCACTTAGTAAGTTGATCACATCGATAAGCCTTCAATGCCCAAGCAGGCTAGTTTGCTCTCCAAAATAAGGAGTATTTCTTAGAGATATTTTAGTACAGTCAATCTTGTTGGATCAGCATAACTAGAAAACACAAAAGCCTATCGTACTCATTAAACAGAAGCGCAGATAAGTTTTTCCGATAATCACATGAATGTTTTAACCACTAATTAAATAAAGAGAAAAACGTGCTAGGAATCCCATTCTTAGGGATAACGTTTTCTTAAACGTGATTGTAATAACTGCTTCATCTAATAGATCTAATAAATAAGAATACCTCGTGTCAACACAAGACATGAGATAAATCCAGTTACTACTTAATAATAATAACACTCTTATCCTTGACTAAGTTCATATCAAAGTACATTATTAATAAGTTGTAGTCTTTTTTGCGTACGTTTTTTCGATTTTGAATCAAATGAAAAAACTTAAGGCTTTGAGCAAACCAAAATATCCACAGTCATCGAACATGTTCGTGCAGGGACATGGAGCAACGGCTATCATTGAGCTTAGGGATACGCTAGGAGAACTTCAATGACATCAACACCAAATTAAGAAATAAGAGAAATGAATAAAATCTACGAATAGTGTCAATAAGGATTGTAAAGTCACTCAGGCCTGAAGACGACCTTGATGCTTTCGAAATCCATCATTCAATCAACAACTTTGGCCAGGAGTAAGAATGTTGGCACTTGGTATATAAATGGGTATATAAACTCCTATAAGTTGTCGTCATCTCATAAATCAGTAAACTAAGTAGATAGGTTGTCCCTCAAGTCTCTGTACTCTAAGTTTTAGACGTCCCTTGCTGGAAAGATGATCATTTTCACAGATGAGGAATTATCAAAAGGGAACGTACAAGGATTCTAAAATAGCGAAGGACTCTACACGTCGAAGGACAATGTCCACCATGTGTACAAGTCCAAGAAAATCCAAAATCCATCATGTCTTGAGCGTCTTACATAACAATGAGGATCGTGCCCCCATTCTTCTTTTAATTCGACTGTGTACATGAAGAGCTTGAGGTCTACTGTGCTACCATGGGTGCAGGGAATCGTCTC
>CP045901.1:1888438-1909644 GCA_013387185.1 Caligus rogercresseyi | reverse complement strand
GAAACAAGTTTGATATGGGCACATTTATAGGTCCCAAATTTTAAACTAATTAATATTTACAGAGAAACGTATTTCTTTTGGTATCTAAGTTATTATTATTGCCATGAAAAATATAGAAATTAATACTTAAACAATTAATGATAAGAGGTTTATATAGAACGGTGGTGTGGTCCGTAGGGGTTCTTTAACCGGGTTTTCTATTAGTGCGACACCCATGAGCTTGCCTCACTATTATACATATATATGGGTAAGTTTCATGGTTCATAGTCATGGTAGATTGACTTCAATATTAGACATTTAATTTTAATCTATATATCCCATTAATTTTAATATATATTTTTTTGTTAGCTATTTAAAAATAAACCCAAATTCAAAAGTGCCCATTAAATCACTAGGACAGAAGTTTTCAACCTTTTTGAGTAAAAGTTATACATTTCATATAGCATCTGTTCCAAGATCTTCCTTATCATTCTATTACCGGAACTGACCAGGTTATTTAATGGAAACAAATGGAATAAATCAACCATGACAACTGCTTTGCCATTCGAAGCTGCCTGATGACTTTTAGATACTTAAGGAAGTGGATAGAAAAAAGCCAATCGAAGGGAGTGCGATAGTATGTGTGTTAAGGCGTGTTCCCTCTCAATGTGGTGGCGTAGGTTCGAGTCCGAGAGGGGATGGTCAGGTCGTCTTCATTGATAAGATCGTAGGTTTGAGTGACTGATTTTAATGCTATAATTCTTATTATATCCAGTCAGATGCCATTCTGTCAAACCATAATAAAGGTAATAAAAAACCGGCCACCGAATCAGCTCCCTCTTTGGTTAATCAGGTAAAGATGGGCTTCCGTGCTAATATTGGTTTTAAACACCGAACAAGAGGCGGAATTAATAAATAATAGCCATAATTTGAACAGAATCCATTGCTAAGCGTTAAGGTTCGCACATAATATACATGATACAATCAAATTAATATTCACTTCTCCACATTTATTGCGCTTATAAATATGGTTGACTTCTTAATATATTCAAGCCATATGTATAACATATCGCATATCTACAGCGGCATAATCAATCTCATTTGCATGATGCGCCTTCCTTCAAATGCATTTTAATTTATTACAGCATAATCTAATAAGCATTCAAATACATATCTAGTGTGTGTGTGTGTGCGCGTGTATTCAAGCCCTATAACTGTTGCAGTCACAGAAACCCCATCATCATACATATTCAATTATTTTAATATTATTTTTGAACGTGTCAAAAGGGTCAGGTTTAATCCATTTTCCTTATTTCGTTTGTTGGCGGATCCTTATGCAATTCATCATGTTCCACGCCTTAAATCCTGGGCGGAATAATTATATATATATAATATAAAAACATATTGAAATATTATGTATATAGAGCTGTCAAACGTCAAAATCAATACCAAGATGGCGGATGAAAAAAATTACTTGCATTATTATTCTGGATAAGTCACCTAGTTAACTAGTTTTAATAGAGCGAATGAACCCTTTAAAAAATAGTCACAAATTTAGAGCAAAGGTTAATTTATTATTACCTCCGCCGAAGGAGGTATTGTTTTCACTGGCGTTGGTTTGTGGTTGGTTGTTTGTCAGCAAGATAACTCAAAAAGTACGGAACGGATTCGGATGAAACTTTGTGGAGTTGTTGGAAATGCTAAAAGGAACAAGTGATTAAATTTTGGCATTCTGAGTGCAGAATTAAGATGTGAAATGAGCTAAATACTAATAAATATTTCAGTTAGCCTACTCTGCCAATAGATGTCGCTTTGCTGTGAAATCGGGTGCCGGGAGCGTCTTCCTCTCGGAATTTCCGTCGAGGGGAACCCTTCCCCCGTCCCTACGCCGCCCCAGTCGTGAAAAATCCGCCTCGGAAGGCTCATAAGGACCCGTGACGGCGGAGGTTTGCACTCTCTGAGTGTATATATGCCTCTAGTTCTTATATAAAACCGGTCATTGGATACTTCTTTTAATTTATATTTTCTGAGTATATTTATTGTGATAAATAGATAAATAATATCAAATATAAACCATTTTCAAATCTGTATTATAAATACTTAAATTATTTCTCAAAGTGTTTGTTTTATTCATTACCAGAATTAAAACTTTAGTCAATTTTTTTTTATAGAGTTCTTCATTAAGTTATTTATAAAAGGAGTAAATAAAGTACAACAAAGGATAGCCATATATTAATAATAAAAATTTGACAGTTGTGTTTTAGAAAAAACAAAATTGAACATTATAGAGCAAAATTACTGTCTAAAAATTATTACCTCACATAAAACGCTAAAAATAATTTGTTCTGTAAAAAGCGACGATGAATTTTTAAGATCCGCTTACAAGCATTTAAGTGTTCCGCTGCCCTTGATGGCACATAACGAATAAGGTTCTAGCCTACTCCCACGAAGAAGATCCTGCGTTGGGAAACTCTTAGAGAAAGAGCTGAGTAATGTTCCGCTGCCCAATGATGATTGCGTGTAGGTTGTCAATCTCTATGTAGCCATATGCCCTCCACCTATGCAGTTTTTAGGACGTTTTAGAGAAGAAATATATAATTTTGAAAGAGAGAACTAAGCCAACGTTCTTCTTCCTCTAAGGCTAATCAGCAGAGATGAGATAGAAGTAGCCCTATATAAAACAAGAGGAACAACTCTAAATTGCAAGAATAAATTCTTTTTGACAAAAAAAGACCTCAATTGCCCATATATCTTAGAACTTATTTGGGTCCAGTTACAATTTGAAACACCATTCTTATCCTCACAATGCCCAAGATATTGACTGAATTAACAATTTTAATGTTCTGAACAAAAACGGAATTCTTCGGAATCCAAGCTCCAAAGGAAGTATTGGCCTATAGATAAAAGATAACATGTATTTTTTTAAATTTAAAGACTTTATTGAGTTAGAGATATTATTTCTTGAGGAACATAAGTGAAAATCGTTCCACAAATGCTGTCTGAAACATATGCTTTTTTGTCCTTAAATTCCGTTTTATGTACTCATTAATGTTTTTATGCGTAAACATTTGTTGCAAAGTATAGCGCCTCTTCTTGGGGAAAATTCAATTTTACGCCACCTAAAGGTCGGAACAACTATATATGAAAAAAAGTATAGGATCTCACTTTGCTGTATTTATTAATTTTATTGGATTGTTTGTGAAACAAACTAATCATATAGATATTATTACTATTTCCTAATAATAACCTAACCAATTTTCTATGTTTTTCCCTGATATACGAAATGATATACGACTCACCACTCTTACCGGGAACCAGAGGCAAGCAAACAAATTGTGCGATTTATTTATTATTTATTTTTTTATTCCACAGTTCATAAAAATATATACAAGCACAAAAAAAGAGAATGTATATAAATGATGTTAATGCATAAAACATAACTAAACATTTTAGTTTAAAATTTTAACATCAAATATGAACAAACACTAAAATACATTTAATAAAAATAACTTGACAAAATAAAACAAAACATAAATAAACAATAAAACCATTCTATTTTTAAATCTTTGAATTGGCGTAAAAGTTTTTTACGCTAATTTTTCCATAAGGCAGGGAACACGAGGGGAAGTAACGAATTATGTACATCAGCTGCCCAACTCCACTTTCCATCGGTGACAAAGGGGATCTTGAGGTCCAGGCAGCGTATCTTGCCGCAGCCACTAGAATAATTTGTCCTTCCTCCCACGGACTGAAAAATTGGGCGATTTAAACCAATATCAATGATAGGCTTCATTTATTCCCATCGCTCTTGATATCCTAAAGTAACATATTTAGTTATAACGCTAGACGTGGAGTGGAGTTCACTATATTCCCAATAAAAATATAGCATGGAATATCATATTCATGGAAGCGAAGGAATGTTTGCAAGCTAATATGCAAAGCAGAGTAGCAGCAAAAGGAATGTCAGAATGTTCAATCGAAAATGAACTGACGCAATCAGTGACTTTAAAAGATAAATTAGTTTTCCTATCTTAAGAGTAAGATTTTTTAATATTTATTATATAGTATAGAAATATATATATATATTATTATATATTGATAAAAGATAATTAATCAAAATTTTAATTAACTTATTCACCTTTTTTTAAGAGAGAGAGAGAGAAGATTTGATCTGATAAAGTCACTTTTAATTGATTTTCATGTCAAAGATTTTATTTGAAAAAGTATATATAGTAAATAGTAGAGTGTTTTAATAATGGAAAAATATCAATTAATCTATAAAACATTTTTTTAAATAAAGGGCATTAATTATTGTGTCAGAGACGAATGAATGTGTGTTTAATATATTTGGAATAAAAATAAAATGTATTTGTTATGTACATATATTTACAAGACGTCTTCAGCTTGTTTTGATTACTCTGGCCAGAACGGTTAGGAAATTTGATTGCCGAAAAACATGTACTCACACTAAACAGTATAAAAAGTATATGTTTATTGAATTGAGTGTAAATGCATATTAAATAATATCAATAACATATTTTTAAAATCTTTTCATGATTTCCGTTTGATTATTTACTTCAATGTATTTTTCATAATATTTTTATTCGAATGGCTATTGGATAATTGTTGTTTTTCTTGGAAGCCATAAAACCCTTTCAAATGCTCTAGAAACATCTTTGGACTAAACTATACTAATGATAATTTTTTTTAAAACCCTGTCTCATAATATGTCTTATTTATAAGACATACACATCAACATGAATGGATATTTTTGTTTCTATCTAACAGAATTGACCAAATGAGTAAAGGGAATATAAATTTGAAATTATATTTATGGTAGTTTAACACTCCGTTGGGGTATACATTTATATACGCGATGTCAAATGATAAACTATTTTTAGGATTTGATACGGTTTAACGAGATTTTTAATTTTCTTTAAAAAAAATAATAACTCTTTTCAAATCAATCCCTCACCCTATGTTTAAAGATACCTCGGTTTAATATCTATCGAAGTAATTTTAACTAGACGTGTTTGAAAAATGTTATGAAATATTTATATAATCACATTTTCTAAACTTATGGTTATTTTCCATTAAACTTTTATTATGGACTTTTTTTTGCAGAATGATTGCCCAACAATTGTTTTGATGTGTGTAAAGAAAACCCCGACAAACATTTATTTATTGATGGAGTGACAAGGGGACTTTTAAATATTTCTCAAATGAATGTTTTACGTGAGGCAAAATAAATATGCCAAATAAAAATGATACAACCTTGATTTGATATTGACATTTTACATTTGTATTATATTAGCATATGACATAATTTGATATATGATATTAACTATGATCTTACTCAACGTTTTGTTGGCTATTTTGATAATATTTTAAAATTATTTGTCCCCTATAAACATTATATATTAAACAGATAAAGATTTTAAAACTTTTAAACTTTTGGAACTTTGTTTATTTATTTAAAAATTGTCATTATTTTTAACTTGTTCGTTTTAAAATTTACTATACAGAGTTCATAAGCAAACTTGGATTTTAGTTAAGAGTACTTATTCTCATTTAAGTTGAGCTATCTTTAAACTTTATTAGGCAAACTGTTAGGCCATTATTGTGCATATTTTTTCAACAATAAACATTTCTTTAAAACCATAACGATTGAGCAATGCAAAAAAGACGCGCTGCAATCTGCTTGATGCTGGAATCAAGGCAGAAGGATTATTTTCACTGTTTATCCGTCTACAATCGTAGGAACGATCGCTAGCTTGGAAAACAACAAAATAAGTTAAAGGGTGTACCGCAGAAAACATTCTACCAAAACCATGGTCCTCGGCGTCGTGCCCTCCCTTCTAGTTCAAGCTCTGGGAGAAAAGCGACCAGAATGCCTACTACAAGGTGCTCAGGTACATCATCTTGCCATGGCTGAAGGCTAATTAACCAGGGGGCGACTACGTGTGGACCAGGATGGTGCTCCCCTCATACAGCTTGGAAGTGTCAAGAGTTCTGCGCCATCAACATGGCCAATTTCTGGTCAAAGGAGATGTGGCCTTCTTCCTCCGTGGATCTTACCCTCTGGACTACGCTGTGGTGGGGCACTTTAAAGAAGAGTCTAACAAAACCTCTCACCCAAAGTGGACACACTGAAGACTGCTATCGTGGCTGCGTGGGACAAATTGTCAGAGGGGTTTATCATCAACTCCTGCAAGACTTCGACGTCTTGTACTAGATGTAATTGAATGTATTGGTGGACATACTGAGTGAAAAAGTTTGCAAAAGCAATGTTCATATAGTTATTTTTGTTATTATTATCCTTTTTTTAAATATAAAACTATATTGATTTCAGAAAAATACATATATAAATAACCATTCTAGTGAATATATAAATAAACATTCTAGTTATAATTATCAAATTATAGTCTTATTGTATTTTTCTAAAGCTGCTGCTTCAGTCCACGTTTTGCTTACGAACCTGTATTATTCTTGTTAAACTTTAAGAGAAAATGTGTTTCCCTAAAATTGCCAAAGATGTTCCTTAGGGCCTAACTAGGACAACAACAACCAGATAATTCATTAACAACTATTTTCATAATATTTGTTTATACTAAAATACAATAATAGTAAGCATTCTCATCATATTTGCAGGAATTGAAAGACATGCAAACCAAGGAAAAATGTCAAATAAATACGATCATTACCAATAAATAGTTTATTTTTCTGCATTTCTTATAAAAAGTTACGTTAAAGGTTGAATCATTTATTTCTAAAAATCATATGTCTACCATGAGATCCTTTCTCAAGATGTATCTTTTGCTCGACTTCTTCGATTCATATTTGAATTTTTGATTATAACAATTATTTCCAGGTTAACAAATTAGAAAAATTATAGTCCAAGTTATAGTCAACCCTGTCACCAGTGACACATCAAGAGAATCCCAAAATGGCCGCAAAGGTCAGATTACAGACATAGATATAAATATTATATATATATATATATAATAAATAATTAATTATAAAAAAATAATAATAATACTTTTTTATAGGTAAATGAGAGTGGTCACTATACGGGATTGACTGTATTTAGATATTCATCCCTTCAATACATTCTTTAATACGATTAATATGCATATAAATATTTGTTTACTACATAAACTAGCATATCTTTACAATTACTAAGTTATTTGATCTTTTTCGTTTGTTGTTGTTGTATCTATTTATGTGCTTTGGCATGAAGCATCTAAACATTTTGATCCAAGGACATCTAATCTCCCCCAGCATATTTTTATAAAGTACTTCTAATACCCGTTGAAGAGCCAATGTCTTTAAATCACTTCCTGTAGCCATGATGCTTTAACAACATCTCGTAATCAATTCATATATAATCATCAAAGCCCCCCCCCCCCCCCCCTACTTTATGGAGTCTTAATAATAGATGCCCCTCCTCTTCTCAAGGGCTCCATTCTTGAGCAACCATCTTTTTAACACACACATGAATGGGTTTAACAATCTTTCCCTGAGGTCAGCTAAGCGCACTCAAGGGTCAAACCCCCCTGTTTATCTATAACCAAAATATTTGATCCAATGATGCTTTTCACCCTCTCTCATACAATAATGCTCTCTTGTCCCTTCTAGCTCAGTGGATCGAGTAAAAAAGAAGAAAAAAAAAAAACCCTCAATGAATTCCTAATAATGGTTATTATGTATTAAAAATATATTTTAAAATATTTAGGCTATTGAACTCCTCATCCTTTAAAGGGAGATAGATCTGTGTGGTCCCCGAAGGGGAATATCTAAATAATGGGCTATTATATTGTATCCCTTGGTCAGTCTTCTTCTTCTTCTGTATAAGGATCAAATTTAATTTGTGTCCATTAGTTGGGTATTACTTAAAATATATATATTATTCAGCTCTTCTTTTGTGATGTAACTTAAGTGATAATAATAAATGATTTTATATCATAAATGATGAACTATGTATTTTTTTGCTCCACAATTACCCACTCTACAAAGTTCATTATTGAAGCATCGGTAATGATAAATAATATAATTGTATATTATAGATAGTTCATTCATATTTATTTAGTATTCACTATAGAAATAATACAAATAAAGGGAAATGTACAATCACGTTATATATACAATGGGTGTCACAACAGTAAAAAATATCCTTTATTAAACGCTAAAGTTATTTATATATTTTTCTTTCATTTTGGTTGCATTTCATGAGTGTGTGAATTTGGCATACTTCCTCCTCTATGTAAATTGTCCATAATCAATGCTAAATAGAACTATTACAAATGTTATCTAATGTATATTACATACTCAAACTTTTCTTCTACTTTTTATTCGTATTTGAAGATTCCATCTTTGTTTTAAATGATTTTGTAGGCAATTTAACATCAAATCAGTGTTAAAACTATAACATTTCTTACATAAAAAACAAAACAAGAGGCGATTATCACAAACCCATTTTTCATAAATATAATCATCAGATTTTCATTCTCAATGTGTTAATATTTTAATACACCTTTTGAGTAATCGTCATAATAGCTAAAAAATTCAAGAGTTTAATGGGCAATTAAGTATCTTTTGAGTAATAAATATGAAGAGCTTAAAATATTTGATTATTTTCTGCATGAGTTGTTAAGCCCCAGCTTGTTTTTTTAATATGCATTTGAAAATGTTCACTAGAAGACTTATATGAGCATAAATTTTATTAATCATTTAATTAATGTTAAATATTCTTACCCAAAATTATTTTTAATTACAGGTAAAAAAACGCTTAAATTAATAGTTTTAATTTATTTACTCTCCATCTTCAGACATGTATTTTGTCATTCATTTGTATTCGTTCACGAACGACATTCGTCGTTTGCGGACGATGAACGACAACGACAAAAATTCCTATCGTTCGTTTAAAAAACATACAATAACTTGCAAGTTTGTTCTTATTCAATATATATATCTTCATGGATTCTGGAGGCAAAATAGGAAAAATTACTTTGTTTTACCTAGTAGTATTGTACTGTCTTGAAGAGAAAGAATTCCCTTGTAAAAAAACATCGTCACATTCTTTTATATTAGAAACATTATTTAACTTTTTTATAAAAACTTAAAAAGTCCCCACTTTTCGCACATAATATAGCTTTTTAAGTTTCAAGATCGCATAGTACAAAGTGGGATCGGGCTCAAAAATGGCACGCCTGCTGCACAACACTCAATAGTAAATTGATGGAAATGAACTAACTCTTAAAATTGTTCGTTTTTATAGAATACTATGATTATTCATTTAGAAAAACGAACGATAAACGACAACTTTGGAAACGTACATAAACGAATGACAATTTTTAGCGAACGTCAACAAGTCTGTCCAGCTTATATGAGTTTGTAAAAAGTTTATTATGGAAATAAATATATTAAATATGTAATATTGTAGGAATAAAACAAAATACTACAAAAAAGGCATAAAAGAAAAAAAATCATACAAATAATATAGTTGCTACTATCACAAGTATGTAAATTAGTGTATATTTTGGAAACCAACGCTTTACAAACCTGTAAGCTCAGGAAAAGTTTAGTCTTGGGAAAGGAAATGGTCATATAGAAATATAAATTGATTCGTCTTCTTCTCACCAATAGCGATAAAATAAGCGTCAAAGATAATTATTGCTGCTGTTCATAGGTAATTTTGGATATTATTTACTTTTAATGCTGTTAAAAATAATCACATCTGTATCAAAACAATTTATTGTTTATTATTTTTGTATAAACCTCAAGTAGCTTTAATACTATTTAGTCTTAGTTATGTGTTTGGGAAATAAATACTTATCAAACTAATTTAGTACACCCTCCAAGCCATTAAAACAAAATAACATTGCCTCCCTGGCTAAGGTCTAGTAGGCAATCCCTCAATTAAGTTGTTGTCTTTGAAGCATTAATAAATCTCCAATCAAATTCAATTTCTTGGAAAACAATTAACATTAAATATATTATTATTTTTTTTCTCTTCAGCAAGGTCTTTATTATTATTTAATATATCTGACGTAACAATATACACATATATATAAATAAAATTAAAAGGAAAATCAGTGTTGAAACAACATAAATAAATTGATTATTATTTCATTGTTAAGCTCCTTATTATTTTTCAACTTGAATAATATCATTCATCGATGCAATCTTTAATTAAACGAAATAATTCACTGAGCATCTTATTATTTTATATGGTTATCTACTTACACATAAATAATCGATTAATGTCCATGGTCAAGGCGGATTCGAAATAAGATAGTTCCTCATTGGGCCAATAAAGATACCATCTTCTCCTCACTGTTAATGGATAATATAATTTGAACCAATTATTTTTTATCTCTTTCGATATAAGCCTATTTACTCTCATTAAAACCATGATTTTTCTATAAATACCGATTATTTAAGAGAAAATATCTCATCGTCCTCTTCGGTCTTGGCAGATCTCTTTCTGCAAAATCTAGAGCAATAAATAGCACTCTCTTAAATGCCAAAGCTCTTATAGCTAAGAGGTTAGCTTCTCACTCTCCTATCAGTCCGTGGGAGGTAAGGGCAATTATTCTAGCGGCTGCGGCAAGATACGCGGCGTTGGACCTCAAGATCCCCTCTGTCACCGATGGAAAGTGGAGTTGGGCTGGTGATGTAATTCGCTACTTCCCTTCGTGTTCCCTGCCTTATGGAAAAATTATTAAATAACTTTTACGCCACTTCAAGGATTTAAATAGACCGTTTTTATCGTTAATTTATTTTTTGTTTTAGATTGTCAAGTTGTTTAATTATAATTGTATTTTAGTGTTCGTTCATATTTGATGTTAAAATTTTAAACTAAAATGTTTAATTATGTTTTTACGCATTAACATCTTTTTATATACATTCTGTTTTTTATGCTTGTATATATTTTTATGAACTGTAGAAAAAAAATATATCTAACTATACAAAGTCGTTAATCAAGATTGACCTTTTCATAAGGTATTTTCATAAATTAAGTTAACCTTCAACCATTTATAATTGATCAAGGTATTTATAAAATCATATTGTTGCTTTAATAAATAAAAACCAATGAATTTTTAATTAAAGTTTGGCATTATACTTTGAAGAAAACGACATAGGTGCTTTAAAAATCAAAAACATCATAATAAAAAATATATATTTTGACCTCTAATAATTTTAAATTCCAAAAATATGTAAATTAGCACTACAAAATTAAGTTTTTGATATACTGAAAATCCACCAATTTAATTGAACTTTTTCTGATTTTTGGGACTAGACTTGTAATCAAGAGTGGTTCTGAGAATGTTAATCTTGAGACTTAAATTGTGGACATAAAATTCTTTTCATTTAATATATATATATATATATCATATATATATATATATATATATATATCATCATTCTCCATTCGCATCAAATATATATATATATATATATATATATATTGATTATTTTTTAAAATTTGACACTAATATATTATAATTTTAACTACAAAATAGACCTTAGCTACGCTGAAGCATTTTAATACTTTATCTTTATTATTTTTTTGCCTATATGGTTCGACAGAATTGCATCCGACTGAATATAAATAAGCATTATAGCATTAAAATTAGTCTATCAAACCTTAATCTTTATGTACATAACCAGAGATAAATCTCAATGCAACTGTTAACACAAAAATAGACAATTATATTACTGTTGTTACAACTTACTTTTACTGTCATTTAAAGATATACATAAACTATCTTATCAATTTATGCATATAATCAAATATACAATATATGTAATATTTTCACTTCTTTGCTTATTGATAAAGTGATAAAGAATCGGTCAATACCTAATTATAATAAATTATCAATATTATCTATACCAATTTTAGAATAAGTGAGGAACAAAACCTAAATATTCACATAAAAGATTGTATAATCATGATTGTAATAGTATGAGTAAGTACTAGATAATACGTAAACGAGCAAGGAGTCTAGACAGCAGGGGCTTAATGAGGCGTTTTACAGTGATCAGATAGTCTAATCACGGCTGTAAAGGTTAACAACGAATATTTCTATATTTAGGATGCGTGATCCCTTAACTTAAAAAAATAGTAAAAGAAGAAAACTATTACAATTTAAATGTATTTATTCCATCTAATTTTAGGGGAGGATATTTGCACGCCATTTTATTTTTATTGCATGTTCTTGTCAATTAGGGTAGCCAGGAAACTATTTTCTCAATAAGAATATGTATGTAACGGTATATTAGCCATGTGTATCGATTTCATTTGATGAGTATATATATATTTAATGCATATACAATATAGTACAATACAAAATATATTTAACCTATTTAAGAGATGGTAGTGACGTTATTTGAACAAGTAGTCTCTTTTCTGAATTTGCATTTATTTATAGAAAATAATTTTGTTAATTGGTAGATATAAAACAACGCCATACATATTTTACAGATGTTCTCACTTACAACCTATTGTTTTTAGTTCCAACATGTATATCCATGATACTCTTGTTCCAGACAAAGAATCAATAACTTCATAGGCAGTTTATTTTTATTTTAGCAGTCCCAATTTTTGCCACATGAGATGCGTTCTCTGATAATAAAATCATGCGGCTACTACTGGTAGGGAAAGTTGGAGAGGGAGGTGTGTGCCACACACCACAGCAATTGGCGTCCCTGAAGGCCTCCAACAAGTCTGAGATGAATAAGCTGGATCCCGCAGAGGTCTCCACGGCCTGTGGGAGGTTCAGGCGTCGTTTGGAGGACATCCTAGAGGCTGAGGGCGGCCATATTGAATAGTAATCTTGTATTATGTCTAATAAACAACTTTCTTATTCAAAATAGGTATCACTTTTGTTCCCATTTTGGATCTGGAGGATATTAAACTTTGTGCGGATATACCTGCAAGACCCTGTATATATCCCATATAAATAGAGGCGCCGTGCGTTTTTTCTACAAGTGGGATTCAGATTGTTTCCCACAAAGACGTTATCCAAGCCGGTGGCCTCCATTAATTTAAGCATGATTTACTCTAATAAAATTAAAAGCCTCCCTGCATAGCGTTTGTATAAGTAACAGTGGTCAAGATTTACGTTTACAAATAATAAGGAATGATTCAAGTCTTAGCATGGAATTAATTGAAATATATATTGTTAGAAAAAGTCCTTTATTTATATTAATTTAATGTTTAATAATAATATAATTTTATGATCGTACTTGATGATTTTATTATTATAAAGATATGCCTCTGGTTTCCCCAGTAACTTCTTTGTTTGAACAAAATCTTCTTTCAAAGAGGTGGTTTTTAGTTCTGCGAAGAGCCAGTAATCGCTGGGGGCCAGATCTGGAGAATATTTTGGGTTCAATTTGTCTAACTTTGCTTAAGGTGTGAAATAGCGATTCCATGATTTTTCCATTGAGATGTATCAACACAAAAACCCTTTTTATTTCGCCTAAAACACCCCCAAACAGCTCTTAGAAAATGAGGTTAATTCATTTCTTTCATCCCATCCTCACTTCAACCATGGCTTTTTCGCTGATGTATCACATATGACTATATGTTCGTGTTTCTTCAGAGAGTAAATTGAACCCTTCTCTCCTCCATATACATGAAAGGGGAGGGGAAAAGATCCCTTCTAATTATGACTAATTATAATTATCATGATGAAAGGATATGATTGGAATACATGGATGTTGTCATGGGACATATTTCCAAAAAGCACTAAAAGATCCCTTATATATATATATATATATATATATATATATATATATATATATATATATATATATATATATATATATATAGCTTCCTTATGGAACACTCAGGTCGTTTGTAGGATCCATGAGGCTCCCAAAGATGTCCTTTATCGTCATGGTGCCTTCTTATTCATTATTACTACCATGGTTTCTTCGTCATATTTATCCCTAAAAAACCTATATATGTTTTTGACACTTTTGTTGATCATATTCCTGACTACTACTAAAAAATTGAAAGTAGAGACAAATTCAATCTTGGCGCTTAAATGAAAATCCTTCTCGAGAACATTCATTCAACATGAGTCTTTTTTCTTATATCTGAAGTGATCTTAATTGACATTGAGGGACATTGAATACCTTACTAGAATTAAAATAAGAGAAAAACTGTACAACATATTTACTATTTCAACTATTCACTTTAAAATATGAAATTTATTCACATTCCCAAGACTGTATATTTTTGTACAATTTTTGGCCGGCCCAAAACCTGGATCATTGTCTCAAGGATGCTTTCCCAAAGAAATATTGTTCCACAGGGTTAATGGCATCTCGGAGGCCATTAGAGCGATAACATGCATATCTAGCTTTGAGTGGTCACATTCCTGTATAGTCACAGTTTATGTGTGGTCCTCTGTAGGTACAATCCAGAAATATGGCTGTCCAAGCCGTGAAGTGATGCTACGTGTTCAGCAACATAGATGGGACACATCTCCTGTATTTTTCCCAATAAAAACTTCATTGCTTAGTTCCTACCAGACATTCGTCCTCACTATTACCTTTTTAAAACCCAGAAATAATCCCACTATGTCGCGGGTATGGACAACAAGACGAAGAAACTCTTCTTCTTGAATGTACAAAATTCATGCTTCAGGGGACCCAGCTTTTTAATTATGAACATCCTTTTCAGGGCCATTAATTCTACAGCCTCTCCAGTTTATGAACGAATACAAACGTCGGAGGCTGGCTAAAGAATGCACTATATATATATATATATATATATATATATACCAAGTTCGGACTGCAGTAGTAGATCCAACTTTTACGAGGGCACCAAAAGTCAAAGCTTTTTTACTGATTATATGTCTATATTATATGTATATAAATCATGTGTAGCATAAATGTAAAAAAAAAAAACACCATCGTTATACGACTTCATCAGCACAATCTTATTTCCTTTCCCTCATTCTATGATTATTATTATCCCACACTCGCCTGTTCCTTTTCGAAAAGTACATAAAAATATGATGGAGTGGACACTTTAATTTTCCTACCATTAACTATTTCTCTTCTTTTTTTCTCTTCTCCTGAGGACCGATCAATATTGGATTTCTTAAAATTAATAGGAATTTCCCCGATACTCTCAAATACATATTTATGAGTAAAGAGATTTAATACATATTTAAGTACCTTTATATATATTCCTCCCTCCTTCTTTCTTTTATTTTTCAAGTAGACCACAGAGAGGGTTCTAAAATAGATTAACCATAAGGATGTCCCCGAAGCATGCAATATATATATATATATATATATTCTTTTTCCATTAATCGATATGTGTGCACCATATGTTTGGAAATAGCTTAGTTTCATTGTGGGATATTTCTGTTCTTTCACTGAGGGAGTTGTAGTAATTTTAAATTGGGTTAAAATCGATTGGGAGACGGATTTCTTATGTTTTTGAGGCTGAATTGTTTTAATATTAAACTAGAGGCATGTATACACTCAGAGAGTGTAAACCTCCGCCGTCACGGGGTCCTTATGAGCCTTCCGAGGCGTATTTTTCACGACTGGGGCGGCGTTAGAGGGACGGGGGAGGGTTCCCCTCGACGGAAATTTCGAGAGGAAGACGCTCCCGGCACCCAATTTCACAGCACAGCGACATCTATTGGCAGAGTAGGCTAACTTGAAATACATATAGTATTTAGCTCATTTTGCATCTTAAAGAAGCACTCAGAGATGCCAAAATTTTATCACTTGTTTTTTGGCATTTCCAACAACTCCACAAAGTTTCATCCGAATCCGTTCGGTACTTTATGAGTTATCCTGCTGACAAAACAAACCAACAAACCAACGCCAGTGAAAACAATACCTCCTTCGGCGGAGGTAATAAATGAATTGCTATAATTGAAGACGAAATTGATGATGATAGAGTTATTTCATGCATTTTTAATTGAAAAAAAGTTTTTTCATTGTTTGGTAATGCATATACTGGATTAAGGTTGAGGTTGGTTCAATCTTGAGTTAAAATAACAAAAAACTGAAATATTTTATTTCACCCTTAATTGCCAAGGTTGTACATTAAACAATAAATCAAATAATAAAGTTATACTTGTGAAATGTAACTTGATATGTCCATTAAAAAACTTGCTACATTGTGTCTTTGATATTTGAAATACTACTACATTTTCTACTTTCATAATATTGTTGAATTGTACCTTATAAAATCATGTTCATATCAATATAGGTTTAAAATATATATTATAGCTACAAATTCTAGTTTGTAGGGTTTGCTTCAATACAAAAATCTCCGACATCTTCTACAAGCGGAATGCCAAAAAATTTGCTTAAAAAATCCAAAAACCTTCAAATATATTGCAATGTAGAAGCATTGAATTATCGTAAATTTGTTCCTATGTTATAATTGTGGCTCAACTTTGACCTTGACAAAGTACAATTTTAAGAACAGTAGATTCAAAACCCATTTTAACAACTTACTTATTTCTTATAGTATACTAATTTCGCTTTACATTAATATATTGTTTAATGCACTAACTGAAATATTTTATTTACATCATTTATTTTAATATGTTAAGTTAATAACAATGGTTTCTACTGAACACTTAAGAAATTGTATTGTTACGGCTTTAAATATTATATTACTTCTAATACTGAATAATAATTTCTACATTTAGAAATCTAATTTTAAGCAAAAAAAATTATTTATATATAGATTGTCATGAATATATTGCTTAAAGCAAGACATTAATAAACAACGAATTTTCCTCAATTATATTTTGCATGTAGCTCCAGGTCTAATGTTTCAGGCACTGTGGGTTTATTCAGGCATGTCTCATTTATTATTCCCTGGTACATTTGATAGCTTATAACAAGAAAAATAATAATTGGATTCTTGTTTATGACATGTATCATATTTTTCCACGCATGATAAATCATGTTTTTATTTCGTTTACATGAGCATTGAACTAAAAAACCTTTGTGGTGGAATATATGGAATTTGATAATATTGTTATTTAATCAGTCAAAAGACTTTTTTCTTTAGCCCTAATCTTCTACACAATAATCTATTGTGACGATGTTGTTGAAAAAGTATATATATATACAGGGTTGTGAACGGAACGTAAAATTGAACGGCGTTCCGCGGAACGGAAGAATTGAACGAACGGAAAAAATTGAACGGAACGCTAAAATTTGTCTTTTTGCGTTCCGTTAAAAATATTCAAGAGGAAATCACCCAACCTCGATTTAGTATGTATTACACATTTTTATCAGGTTTGTTGTCGATCACTACATTTAATTATTTAGTTACTAACAGAGCTTTATTTATTCCGTTCGTTATCCCTTTCAATCATTATCGTTCTGACCACCAAACTAAGGAGAGGGAAGCTGCGTCCAGGTGTAGGGTGTTAATTGATGCACTCTCTTTTGGGATCAAACGAAGATTTGGAGCCTACTTTGAACGTAGGGAGATGCTAATTGCTTCAGCATATCTCCCTGTGTTCAAAGTAGTTTTTTTTTTGCCTATATGGTTCGATAGAATTGCATCCGATAGGATATAAATAAGCATTATAGCGTTTAAAATTAGTCTATCGAACCTAGGATCTTATCAATGAGGTAGAACAAAAATGACCATCCCTCTCGGGATTCGAACCTGCGCCCCCAATATTGAGAGTTGAACACGCCTTAACACGCACGGCTATCGAGCTCCCTTTTTAGACATTGCAAAGCAAGAGTTAGCATGACATTATTACTAGAAGAGGCCAAAGAACTGGGAGATTTTCTTTCTAGTCAACTTTCGCAAGATCTAGCAGGGGAAGAAAAAGCCAATTTATTTGCCAAGAGGCCGAAGAAGACTGACTCAACTAAGCAGGAGGTTGACCGCTTCTTAACCAATTAGTCTGAGGCAATGGAATCAATTATTGCTTATGAAAGGATTAAAAAGATTTTCATTCGATATAATGTTATACTTCCCAGCAGTGCCAGTTCGGAGAGACTCTTCTCCAAATCTAAACTTTTATTGCGAAGGACAAGGCAAAAGATAGGAGATGAAAATTTCGAAAAACAGCTCCTTCTTGCAGCAAATAAATATTGTAATTTATAAACTAATGTTATTCTTACGATTTTAATAAATAAGCTTGTCGTAACTATTCCCAGATAAAGCAATAATTATGAGTAGTATAGACCGAGAAATTTGGTGGACCATATGTGGGTGGGATTTTTACATGTTTGACTTTCATATTGTAACATTTTTGGGTCGGGGTAAAAAAATATGTTAATTTTTCGGGCCGAGCCTCTGGTTCAACTATTTAATATCTTAAATATATTATGGAAGTTTGTAAAGTTTTTGGAACTTTGATTGTGTTAAATAACTTCAAGTCGAAAACTATTAAAGCCTGGTTTAAAATTTATACCCGATACATACGAGGATGCAGTAAAAAGTAAAGAGCCTTGTATAAGAAATTTTTTGAAATCCAATTTTTGAAGGGAACGCAAATTGAACAGCGTTCCGCAAAACGGAAAAAATTGAACGGAACGGAATATAGTGGAACGCGTGGAAGCCTTTATATAATATATATATATATATATATATATATAATATAATATATATATATATATATATATATATATCGTAATAATGAACCAAACAATATCGACGTTAGTTCACCCTAAGCCACACAATAAATTTTGAATTTCCTAACTTCAAAGTAAAAAACAAAGGTACATCAACGCTAATCATTTTTTTGGGTAAGGAACTATCTTTCTAATACATCATTACAAGGAACATAGAATATCAATTCATACAAAAACACTCGAAAAGCAGGAATATCTTACAGTTCTTACAACTCATTATATGTATCCTTTTAAGAAAACAATATCTTTATATGTAAAGTAAGTCGTTACATTTTGAAATATATATAATTTCAATGACTGCCATTTCAGAAATCATTTATTTACATTATAAAAGTTTAACTCCTGTTATACATATTTCTGTTCCTAATCTTTGATTTTTCTCTTTAACTATATCATTTTTTTACTTCATGATAATGTTGCATTATATATATCAGATGGACATATTTGCATTTAATATATAGAAAACATAAATGCATCGGTTATCCTGGAAATAACATTAAAGGGCTCACACTGATAATTTTTTATTTCAGATGATACTTTAATTATTTGCAATAGCGTAACTAATACTCCATTGTTTCCCGAAAACATACAATTGAAAAATTCATATAAAGTGCTTTACAAAAGGATGTGAGTAATTATAAAAATTAATTATTGGCAAGCATTGTAGTACTCGCGGTTTTTTTCTTTCATAAAGGGATATATTCTTACTATTTCATAAAAGAGAGTTAAAAATTGAATTCAAAATATTACTGTACATTTTCTTGAACGCCGAATTCAGTGAAGCAACTATATATCTGATCCATATAGACTCAAGGACCCTTTGGAGAATTCTTCACGGATCAGTCTCACGGTTATTGATGAGGCTTCTCAGATTATCGAGTACCTACATCATCGTATGTGATTATTTCTTGAACTATAAACCAATTTACTTCCACAGCAACAACATGGGGTTAGGAATGCTATATCAACAAATTGGGCCCTCATCATGTCATCATCAAGTAATATGACCCTATGCAAGGAGACATTGTAGGGGATGCATTGAACTTCATCATGGAACTGACACCATCGTCCTGAGTTCCTCGAGGAACAATAAAATTCTTTTGGAGTATCAGGGTTGTGAAATGGCATGATCCAAGTCGTACATGACGGAAGGTCGATTGAAATGACACTTAAATCCGTTTTACTGATAGTTCGCTGACATTTTGTAAACGTGCTACTCCAACCAATATATTCGGAGTCCCTCAGTTCTCTCTCTCTCTCTCTATTATATATATATCGTTTTGAAATAGGTCGTTCCAATGGAAAATACCCCAAAAATTACTAATTCAAAACATTAATATCTCGTTCCATTTTGGAAGTACATCAAAACTAGATACTAATTGGAATTCGTTGCAATATCACATACATTTTGCATACAATTGTTTGAAAGTAGCATTGATAATGAGGACATAAGAGGCGATTGAGAAGCGAAAAAAAATACTAATAAGTTTATGTACAACACAACTTTTGGGTTCGTTGAGGAGACACTTCCCATATTTGATTTCGTTCAAACTTTCCAAGATGATCTCTATGAGAATAGAATTTATAATGAGGATATTAAAGGCGATCGAGAAGCGATTTTTTACTACATATGCTTGCTACATAACTCTTAGGTTCGTTGAGGAGACACTTCCCATTATTCGAGTTCGTTTAAACTTTACAAGATGATCTCTCTCTCTCTCTAATAAAAGTCAACCATCGTTTATAATATCCCTTACTGACGTAATTGGGTGGATATCTATGAAATATAACCCCCCCACTATTAGTTGCTCTAATGCTAAATAAACAAGTAAATCTAAAAATAGAGCAGGGAGCTTCATAAACTGTATGACGAATAATGTACAGCAAATTATTCATAAGTTTAAATTGTGATTAATGATTTTGGGGTTAAAAAGTTCCTCATAAAAAGGTGAAGTCATTAAATTTAAGTACTCTGCTTAATTTTTCAAATTTTACAACAGCCTTCATTTATCAAATGCATGTTTGTACATGACCACATAAAGAAGAAGAAAGACTATTATCTACAGATTGTTAGTTCAAGAAATATTTATATGAAGATTAATATGTTTAAAGTCTCGTTAAAATGATGGAATTTTTGTGAACTCCTCCCCCCTCAAACATTAAATAGCTAGAATTTTTAATAAAAAGAAAAAATAACTTTTTCTATTATCACTATTACCTAATAAAAATACACATTTATATCAAATGGAAAGAGTGATGAAAACAATTTTTCAACAGACAAATTGTTCATCTTACTAATACATTTGATCATATTGCATTGGATTTCATTAGTTCAAAAAATGACTAAAATATTACATTGATTTTATAAGCAGAGACTTCAATAATTACTCTATATTTTTGTCCTGATAAATTCCTGTATTAATATCTTTGTTTTTATCATTCCTTTCAACTAATTATTTGAAAAAATTTTCTTTAGAATAAAGAAAAAATAAGTATATTGATTGACAATTATCAAAAAAATAAGCGCCAAAAAAAAGTTGACATTAGGTTTGATGTAAGAATATTTAAAA
>CP045901.1:1834081-1888338 GCA_013387185.1 Caligus rogercresseyi | reverse complement strand
TCATTTATCATTACACATGAAGTTAACTCGGATTTGACCCGGGTGAGGAAATAGATATAGATGAACTTCTCGTTTTTGGTAGTTTTAAAAGTTGTCGATTTCATACCAACATGTCTCAAAATGAAGCTCTCCGTTCATATGGATGCCGCTCTTCAGACTCTAGAGGTCTAACGGTGTCCGTCAGAGCAGTCGAGTAGGTCCCCAACCTCTAAGTTCGTTATGAGAGGTTTTTTTTTTGCTAATCCAAAGTAATTTGAAAGGTTCTTGTCTTTTTTAAACATTGGCTTGAATGTAGTTATTGTCCATATCGTGGCATCCACTCAGCCTGCATGTGGTTGAAATGGGATAGGTGTGTGTTTTTGTATTCTCTCAAAGTATTTGAAGGGCAGGGATGGTAGAGGAGGGAGAGAAGATGGAAGATGAGGGGAAATGGTTCATAACATATTTAAGAGTCAACACTATGGACTACCCCTCCCGCATCTGATTTATGGCCTCTTGAGCGTACGAAAACGAGCTGTGAGAAGTGGCCAGAAAAAAGCGGAAAGAGATCTGTAAATGAAATTAGGCGAAAACAAGGAAGAGGGAAAAAATAATCACAGGGAAATCTTCGAGGTACATTTATTGTCACCGGAAATGTCTTTTCGAAGAACTCAATGGGTCATTTTTGTAAAAAAGAATATATATATTCACATTTTTATTATTTTCATATACATTTTTTGTATATAGTAAATAATTAATTTAAGATTAAAACCGAGGAAGCA
Organism: Caligus rogercresseyi; assembly: GCA_013387185.1. NCBI lineage: Eukaryota > Metazoa > Arthropoda > Copepoda > Siphonostomatoida > Caligidae > Caligus > Caligus rogercresseyi. The sequence goes on along the minus strand of CP045901.1, from coordinate 1,887,577 downwards.
TTTCATAAAATCTAAACTTTGTGCTAATGAACTTAAGAAAACTGATAATATTCACATTTAATTAGAACAGTAACGATTTAATTATATAACGATATATAGATTAATAGATATTGGATATAAAGTAATTATGATATTTCTTGAGCATTTATATATATATATAATTTTGAAAATATGGAACTTAACATAAATTAAAGAAGAAATAAAATGTTAGAACTTTTATCTCCTTAAATAAAGTAAGAGAAATTACCCCCCTTTTGATTGCCTTATGAGATGGGAACAATGAAACGAACTGCTATAAATTGATTATATTGATATTAATTATAACATATGAAGTCATATGAATAGTTTTCATAATATTCTGACTTAAAGATGCTTATTAGAATGACGTCGTTTAATTGTATTGTTTAAAGATAAAGCCGGACTGTGACTAAATTTTAAGCCAACATATTCTTCATAATTAAAGTGCAGACAATCCTTGTGTGGCACATATTTCCATGTTTAACGGGAAAACAATGCAGAAGCAAATGAGTCACGTAGGAGGCAGAAGAAGAGGAGAGGAGGAGGAGGACTCCTGGTTATTATTATTATTTGTTTGTCTTCCTCTATTTTTACATGAGCTCATAGTCAAACATGCGCAGGGCTTCATTCGTAATTATGGATAATTCCTAGGTGAAAACTCCACATATTTGTGTTTATATGCGTTCACTTAGCTGACAAGCTTGCTGACTCATTCACGATAATGCCCCTACAAACAAACAAAAAACTCATGGGTACTTATGAATACACATTCTAATGTGTGCACATATAGTATACAAACAAACAACCCACATTTTTACAGGGTTATTCGATACATTCTATACTTTTAGTCCTTAAGGAACCATCATATCGCCAATTTTTCGTTCGTAGATGGCACTATAGTTCGGAAAGGGAATGTTACGATATTCATACATATATGTAACGGTAAGAATGTATCAACATTTATATATGTAATAGTATGAATGACCTAGCGTCACTTGGTAATAATCGACCTAACTGAACATAGGTGACCGAAGCTAACTGCTATAACCTATTGGTGCTTCAAAACAAGTGGCCATTGATCCTTGGGGTTAACAATTGTAGTTACCTATGGCATATGAGGGTCCCAGTCAATACTATATATATATATATAATATATATAAACTAGTAAAAGTGGGATTGCTGTAAATAAACTTATTATTCAATCAAATTGTCAAAGTCCATAATATTTTTTACTTTCCAATCGAACTTACCCAGATCCGTAAGATCTATTCAGAGTGTAGTTTATGGCTCAGAGTTCGTTCAATGATGAATCCTTAACAATAACATTGAAGAACCTCTTTCTTGAAACTGAGTAAATGTAAGAAAAGCAAGTGAATAGTATTTAAACACTTAGCATTATGCATTAAAACATCACTTAACTATAACTCTTGAGTTGCGAACATCAATTCAGAGAGAAAAATACCATTTTTTTTTTTTTTTTTGCCTATATGGTTTGATAGAATTGCATTCGATAGGATATAAATAAGCATTATAGCATTATATTTAGTCTATCGAACCTAGGATCTTATCAATGAGGAAGACCAAAAATTACCATCCCCTCTCGGGATTCGAACCTGCGCCCCCAACATTGAGAGTTGAATACGCCTTAACACGCACGACTAACGAGCTCCCTTACCATTCTTAAAAACACACAAGATGTTTCTTCTAATGAACCTCAATCCATGTCATTTATGAATCTTTTGAATGTAATCAATTAAAAGATTCGCCTATGAGCATAAATTAATTAAAGCAACTCTCCATAATCAACGAAATAATTGATATATATTGTGTTCCATCACTTCTGTCGTTAAATGAAAGAATATTATGACTCTTACTGTAAAAAGAAAAGTTCGTATACAACTTTACGAAATATGCTAATGTGTGAACTTGCGTCAGCTACCTTCATTTTATCCCTTCTAATAAAGCAGAAGTCCAAAGTAAGTTAAAAGTAAGGTAGAACCATTTTAACCAATGAAAGTAAAAAGAAAATACACCGCCACGGAACCTACCTCATGAGCATGACGTCACTATGCCAAAAGAGGGTCTATTTAAATGTAAATTATGTTAAATATAATCGAATTTAGCCTTTCATTAGATCATAGAAGAATCAATTATCACAATTCTATTAGAAAATTGAAAAATTTAATGGATGTGATATATAGTAAAAGTGATTTGTTTATGTTTTCTGGCAGACGTGACGTCACACAACAAAAAATATCTCGGAGCCTAATCTTATACATTATGAAACGGTGGTGTTGCAGAATTCAAAGGAAATGTAGATTACTTTTTTAAATTTTGTCAGTACCCATAAATTTTTGATGATTTAAAGTTGCTGAAGTTATCCAAAATATTTCATAAAAAGTAAACTCTTCAATCATGTAGATTACTTTTTTAATCTCTTTGTATTCCAACTTATTCCTTTTTGTGCTTGCCCTATATATTGTCTTAAACGCCTTCCAATATACATAATAGTAGGTTCACATATATATATATAATATTAAATGGCCGCATAGGGTCTTAAGTACTATCACTCACTCACCTTGCCCCGGGTCCTTCAAATGCATACTTATATATTCCTTTGAGACCAAACATTAATGGCCTCCTTCTGCAAAAGCAAACAAAGGGGGGAACTACGTGCTACGGAGAAGAGAGGATATGTAGTTGCTTAGGCTTCTTTGAGAGTGAGTCTCGGAGGTATATTAAGTTTTCATTCCTTTATTTGATGTTGAGGGTGGTGGTAATTATAGCTATTATGAATGATGATGATTATTGAGAATACACACAACGAAGGTAGTATATACATTATTGGGTCGACTTCACTGCTATTACATAGATGGGGCAAAGTAGGTTGATTTTACTCGTATGCCCCCTAAGTACATACTTTATATAAACAGCTGTAAGTAAGTGAGGAAAAGAAAAAGCCCACTATATAGAATAGAGCAAATGTTGTTTCTATCAAACTCTTCATTTTTCAATTGTTTCAATACATTGAAAAAAACACTTGCTAATTTGAAATATGGAATATCTTCCTTCGCAAAATTACTATATATTCAATACTAAGAATTCCATCCCTTAGTACAAAACCGTCCTTCCATGTCCATTGCACAAATCCTTTGAATTGTCATTCCGCAATGTTATCTCTTTGGTATAATTTAATCTAACTAGTCTAAAATTGAATTACCCTCTGTCAAACAGAATATATGGTTATGATGTGAGAATAATCTAAAAAGTTCATAGGAACTGGAGAATTGAGGGAAATAATGAAACTAATTATCAAGAGCATGTAAAATATTGACTTACGGAAAAAGGGTATTTAGTATACGGACAAGTTTTTAAGTGGAATAACACCTACATACTGTCGAAGCAAACATTTTCATATATATATATATTATATATATATTAGAGAGAGAGGAGAGAGAGAGTAAGCAGGGCTATTCAATTAGTTTTCCAAGTGGGCCACATTTGGAATCCAAGAACTTGAGCTGGGCCGCAAACTTTCCGCGGCCACTTTTTACAAATAAGTCTATTATTATGTTTTTTTAATTAACATTAGTAGTATTACTATTAGTATTATTAGGCCGATGGATACTATGCCTAATTTTTATTTTTTTAGGCCTATTTTATATGACCTTTTTAGCTTTCAACATTGAATAGGCCTATAAAAATGCACACAAACAACTCTCTGCTCCATCTCCTTTATTTAAAACAAACAAAAAATAGAACATTTAACTCAACATTTCTCATTGTTCATGAGGCTGGCTGCTAAACAGAACAGGCTATTTTAGCCCACTGCTGCTGGTGACTTTAGTGAGAAAGTGGCATTTCTTGTTTTGCACAAGATCTCTGATGTTTGGCTCATAAGATGTCAATGCAATCCTAAGGCACTGGTGAATTTTGTTGTCTGTTAGGGAACACCGATAACTGTTCTTAATTGCATTCACGTGAGAAAAGCTCGATTCGCAAGTGTATGTTGACCCAAACATACTGAGCACAAAGACTGCCACTTTCTTAACATTGGGGAACTGGTGTGTGTTCACATCACTCCAGAACTTTGCTGGCCCATCGTTACGAAGCGCCACGGCCATGGTAGTAGATGACTGCATGTCAACAAGTTCAAGAATGAATTTGCCCTCGTCGATGGAAGGGACTGCTTGCTTTGCTCTGGCAGATAAGTCTCCTTCTTTTTCTGCGGTGAATGGGTCTCTGGCAAAGGCCATAATCTCTGTGGGCAGAGTAAGTCCATCCAGCCGACCAGCGAAGTTTTCCTTTAGCTTCGCAATGAAATCCCTCATCACATCTGTGATTTGTGCCGGGGATGTGATGTGTTCACGGAGTGTCGGGAAGTGTAGCATTCTGCCTGTTAGGTCAGTCGCGAAAAGATCCAACTTGTGGGGAATGCCCTCATCTGTTCTGCAAGATCAATGACCGTTTTATCTCGGCCTTGTAATGTTAAATTCAGGTCATTCAGATGTTTGAATATGTCGTTTAGAAAGCAGACATTAGACACGAAGGCATCATCACTCATGCGATTCAGGTGGATATGCGCTTTTCGGTGCTTGCTGTTGCGCAGAAAAACGGTTATCTCCTCTCGGAGGTCACAGAAGCGCTGCAGCGCATTGCCTTTGGACAGCCACCGGACATCGTTGTGTAAAAGGAGGTGTAGTGCTCTGCGTTCATTTCTGCCAACAGCTGGCGAAACAAGCGATGTTGGAGGCTTGACGTGGATCGAATGAAGTTGATAATTGCCATCACGTCATCCATTGCTTGTTTAAGGTCCCCGCTTAGCTTTGAACACAACACTGTCTGGTGCACAATGCAATGTACAAATTTCAAGTCGGGGCAGATAGCGGACCAACGCGCTGCCAATCCACTTTTCTTGCCGGCCATGGATGGAGCCCCATCAGTCACAAGCATGCACACGCGTTTCATGTCTAGGTTGTTGTCGCTGAAAAAAGATGCAATTTTCTCGAAAATCACCTCGCCTGTTGTGTGTTCTTCCAGCGGCAGTAGGGCGAGCAGCTCCTCTCGAAAGACTTTGCCATCATAAAAACGCACATATACGCACAGTTGTGCAACATCAGTTCGATCTGTTGACTCGTCTACAGCTACAGACATCGCATCAGCTTTCTTCAGATCATTTAGTAGTGAGTGAAATGCTTGGGTAGCAAGTGCTTCAACTCTGCGACTGTTGGAAGTGTCTGACAGGGGGACGTTTTTAATAGCTGACAGGACATTTGTTTTAATTTTTTCGTCACTAATCACTTCCTCCACCGTGGCCAACATGCAATCTTTCACCGTTTCAGAATGCGTGAAGGGCATTTTCTTTTTAGCCAAGATCCAAGCTACACGGAGAGATGCAGCTGTAGCTCGTTCTTGGGATGTGCACGCTCTCACCATAGTGCTGCTGCTACGAGTGTACGAGGCGATCAGGCTCTGTACTTTCTCGGCCCTCTCTGCAGATCCCTCCGGGAAGGTCACGCGGAATGTGGGTGTTTTCGATGTGGTGTCTCCGAAGATTGTAATCTTTCATTACAGCAATACTTTCGTTGCAAATCAAACACATTGGTTCGGCGTTGGCAGTAGGCAAAGAGAACAAATATTTGTCGGTCCATACTGGATTGAACCGACGATTCTCGTCGTCAATTTTCTCTTAAGTGTAGAAAAAGACATGTTTCTTTCTTTTATTTTTAATGGCAATCCTAACATGCAGCAGTGTGTTGCTAGCAGAGAGAAAAAAGAGTGGTAAAAGAAGGAAAAACAGGTCACAAGATGGAGAAGGTGTTAATATGGGCGAGTGCGATCTTTTATTTCATCCCTTGTGTTCCTCTCTGCATTTGTCTCTCTTTCTCTCCCTTTTATACTCCTCTCAGTTTTATAACATATAAGCATCAAATCTTATTGTTTACTCTGAGGACACATCTCTTAAAATAAAAACAGTCCCCTTTACCTATCTCTTTTCTCTCTGGTTGATAGGGCTCTTATTGTTGCTGCACACCACTCTTCACGCTCTCGCGACACTTGATTGAAAATGCATATTTGTATTGTAGGCCTATATTTACAATAACTTTGCATGATTAATAACTACAAAATAACAAAAGTGCTAAATAATTACCATAACATTATCAACTTATTCATATTCGGCAAATTAGGACGCATATTAAGTTTTGAAGACTAGTGACGATATTTTAGTTTTAAAAGTGACGCTTCACGTCGGCCGCATTGGGCCGTGTCCGGGCCGCATCTGGCCCGCGGGCCGCCAATTGAATAGCCCTGGAGTAATGTACAATAATAATTACTATTTTTTTTCTTTTTCAAAGAAATGCTAAACATCAAAACTTTTGTCAATGTTACAAAGGTAGTTTGTAGATTTTTATTATTCCACAGTTCAAAAAAATATATACAAGCACAAAAAAAGAGAATGTATAAAAAATGATGTTAATGCGTACAAACATAATCAAACATTTTAGTTTAAAATATTAACTCCAAATATGAACAAACACTAAAATACAATTATAATAAAATAACTTGACAAAATAAAACAAAACATAAATAAACGATAAACCTTTCTATTTTAAATCCATGAATTGGAATAAAAGTTTTTTTAATAATTTTTCCATAGATTTTTTAATTGTAGACTAGAACTCGTCTTGATCGTTATGAAAATAAATTCAGTTGTCTAATAAAGAGTATATTTTACAATAAGAGTATATTAAGACTTATAAAGAACCAGGAAACAGATCTATTTTTGCATTGGTATCTCCATTCTATTCCTCAATCTTTTTTCTCAATTCTTAGGCACTTAACAATTGACCCTTTCAAAAAAAATAAAAATGTCAGATGTTAATCAACTGCGATAGATGAAAACGAAAGAAGTCACTTCGTATTCAATTAGGGAGATTGTTGACTGCTTTTTATCTGATGGTATGTGAGGTTATCTAGCATTGTAATTTTAGACTCAGCACTGAGTCTTTAGTGTGTTTCTTTATCTCAATATAGCTCCCCTCCCTCTCTTCTTTCCTATCTTATTTGTTGTTTTATTCATTGCCTCTGTGTCCTTATACAATGAAACTTGAGGTGTATCTCCTTTTTACTTGAAATTCGAGAACGCGTATACTGACTATTATTTATTGTAATGGCTCCTAAAAAGCTTAACGTCGAAAAATGCTTGCTAATAGCGAAATATATTTTCTTATTATTATTTGATACAAAATAAAATATATAAATATATATAATATATATATATATATATATATATATATATTATATATATATATATATATATATATATATATATATATATATATATGTGTGTATATATATATATAACTTTTAATTTCTTGGCTCAAATTATACATTGACAATTATATTTCATTATTATTCTTATCTTCATATAAATGATAAATAACAAAAGTTATTAAATTTGTTTTATAAAACCATAAACATACTAAAATATTGGTATTGTTATTTTTATATTTTACTTTATTAAAGGTTATGGCAAATGAACTACATCGTTTAAAATGTTATTTTTGTTATAAATGAATATAAAAGGATAAAACATTTCAACAGCCACTTGCTATTTATTTTGTATCGCTTGAAATAGTTTTGAATGCCATATAAAAAGTATATTACGTCTTAGTAATAAGATCGTTATGACAATCTTAACAAATATTACTTTTTTGCATAATCCATTATGAATACCAAATTTGCATTGCCTAATACAATAATATTTTGTCTAATATTTTAAACTTAAATGTTTAATTATGTTTTTATTCATTAACATCATTTTATAAACATTTATTTTTTGTGTTTGTATATTATTTTATGGACTGTTGAATAAATAAAAAAACAAATATTCTTTTTTTTGCATACTCTATTATAAATACCAAATTTGCATCACCTAATACAATAATATTTTGGCCATTATTTACGACACTCTATCAAGGGTTTATTTTTTTATAAAAGCTTTTATGATTTAAATCATATACATATATTATACTATATATATATATAAATATATATAAAAATGGCTGAAAGTCTGCTATTTAAAAAAAGGAAAAAATACTTGATATACAATACATTTAACAGAAATTCGTATTATAATTAATAATATATAACAAAAGTGATTTAATGGTAAGGATTACAACAGTTAGATACAAAATAGGATTTAAGAATGATATAAAAATGAGGTAGTAATAATGATGAATAAATACACAGGGAGAAAATAAGAGGTGTGAAGCTCCATCAACTTCTCCCTCGAACCCAGCTCCATCGTTAAGACTACTTATTCAACTAAAATATGAAATACATTTTGGATTCAAATAAATGTTTATTTCATTATTTTCCATATTTTATAAATAACACATGCTTATTTCTTTTACTTATTATTATGTTTTTCCCTCTTTTTTCAAAAACAAATAATTTATTCTCTTATGAGCCTACGAGCACTAATGACATGGATGGGGAAAATACACATATGTATATTAAAAAAAGGAAATGCGGAGCTCAAATATCTGATATTTGAGATAAATGGATGATAAAAATTAGAATAATAATAACTTATTCCATTTTATTTTTCTCAGCCCAAATGACTCCTATATGTGTGTGTGTTTTGTTTTTTGTGAGATGAAGATAAATATTTAAATTTCACCGAGGTTAAACAAACATCGTTCAATACATATTGTCAAAGAAGAAGAAAAAGAAGAAACGTAGTACCTAAAACCAATATTTGAGTGAGTGAATGTTTTTTTGTTAGCATGATGTGTTTGCTTCACGGAACTTGATGATACTGTTTAAAAAAAAGAATGAGGAATGGAACAGACAACAACATAAGCTTAAAATAATAATAATAAAAACAGCAGGACAGTGACACTCGGACCCCTTTCGTTTTGATAAGACGCATATTTTAAATATAAGTCTTTACCATGAAATCTTACAGCTTTTACCCCTGATTTTTAAACATGGAGTTGAAAAAGATTATTGAGGCTTTGGAAAGGTAAAAAACATTTCTTCTAATATAGTGCATATTTGCAGTAATTATAAGCTGAAAAACTGCGCTATCATGTGTTGACTTATCATCAACGTCTGTTGAATTGTTAAAGGTTCAAATTTTAAAAACTTACAATATTTAGTTAAGCCGACTTTTTCATAATTTTTATTGACCTCAGGTACTTTTTTTTTGGAAATGAGCGAGCTGACCTGGAAGATGTACAAAAGAAAAACATTGAGGAGTACCTTCCTTGAGCCTCTTTGTGTTTATGTGAATTGGTGGTTTATTTAGTAATAAAGCTTAGCTTCTATTCAGTCTATGACCGGCCCATGTCGGATGGTGTTTCAGTGCGAGTTGTGATTAATCTTCAAGCAAAACCATCAAAAAAGGTGGGGGATCGTAATATAGCCACATTTAAAGGGTTAAAAACATATAAGACATAAACTACAAACAAGTAAATTTTTAAACGTAGGCAGAAGTTATTTTGATGCTACAGTAAATATATGAAAATATATTGAGAAGTTATATTAATGTCCAAGAGAACTCCGATACTGACAAATAATATTTAAAAAGTGATTGTTTTTGTGTATATGAAATATATATATATATATATATATATATGTGTTCAACATTCTCTTCGTTGAATACATAATTTCTCTCATTATCATAATTAATAATATTATTCAGGAAGAAGGAAAATTCATATCAAAAAACATATTTGAAGCCATTTTGAATGAATTATTCATTTTCTTATTATTGTTATTATTTTTATAACTCTATATATTCAATGGGAAAAACGGATCGAAATGTTATTAGGAAATTGATTGGATTATATATATATTTATATATATTTTATATCTGAATGCGTGATCAAGGAGGGAGGAAGAGAGAATTATTATAAGCTTATGTACGTATTTGAAATTGGATTTCAATTGTATACATATTTTATTTTAATACATAATATTTGCATGCATTCAAAAAACCCGGTTTGCTTAAGTATATGATGAAGAAACTGAATAGGTTTAATAACTGCACTTACATGCGTATTAAAATGTTGTATATATATATATATATATATATATATATAAGGGTCATTCTTATTTCCCGTTTTTCAGATTTGTGAGTCGGGCTCCCCCTAGGATTTTGCTTTATTGCATAGAGATCATCTTATGAAAGTTTGAACGAAATCGAATAATGGGAAGTCTCCACGCAACGGGCCCAAACGTTATTTTGTAAACTTATGTAGTATTTTCCCCCTCATTCGATCGCGTCTAATGTCCTTACTTTCAATGCTTGCAATCATACCTACATTTTGCGGCAATTTTTTGCAAATAGTATTTAAATTAAGGACATGAGGCGCGATTGAATGGCGAAAAAAATCATTTTTTAAAGATTTTTTATTTATTCAAAAAAATATTTTTCTAAAAACAATGTCGTTACTTTCAGAATGACGGAGGAACGAAAATATATTAAAGTCCCGGCTTGAAAAATTTAAGTTCCGGAAAGGGAGCTCGATAGCCGTGCATGTTAAGGCGTGTTCAAAAAAAATCCCGAGTGGTCCTAATATAGATATAGATAATTATAATGCTATATATTTATATCCTATATATATCGATATATATATATATATATATATATATATATATATACACAATATGATATTCAATACTATTTCAAATGATACTAAAATACATTTCAAATAGCTGTTGAAATGGTATATACCATTACTATATTTATTTACCACTAAAGTTATATCTTCGAAGATGTTTGTCCATTTATATATAGACCATTGTTGACAAATAATCAACTAAGATATTTTTTTATATATTCGATTATGCTTGTATTCGAAACATGCTACTTGTAAATCGATAAGGCTGGGATGATCTAACAATTTAACGACATTTTAGTAGGTATATCGTTTTACGCTCAAAAGGTATGTACTTAAGTTAGCAAAAATTATTTTATAACTTTGTGAAATCTTTAGACGATAAAATAAAAATATATATGTAGTGTTGCTTGGTTTGTAACACTTATAAAGCATATATCTTAAAAAATACCTTTCCTTCAGAAGAAAATAGTTTCTAACACATGGAAACATACAACCTTCCAAATAATTATAGTAATTTAAGAGGTAGGGCAAGAAAGATAATAAAAAATGCTGCTTATTATATAGAGTAGAGACAGAGTCAACAACGCCTCAGTATTCACATATCAAATGCTTTCATGACATCACCTCGTTAGAGCCTCTCTGGCACGCCCAAGACACCAGCATACAAATTAAAGTTTTTTTAAAACGCACCCCTTATTAATTATCTATCATCTAACTCTGTATGTATGTAGATGGTATGATGAGGTCTTGCAAGATCTGGGAAGATCTTTCTAATTAGATACACACAAACAAACAAATACACGGGGGGAATATATATACACACACATACGTTCATTGGGATGACGAAGACTCAAAAACATATTTCGGCTCATAATGAGTATATTTACATAGTGTCTAGACAATATTTTTTAAATTGGAGTGAGGCATAATTTTATTCTTTACGCTGAGTTGTATCAAAACATAAATGGACACTTTTATTTGTTTTTTTGTTTGAGGGTAGGATCACAGAGTAAAAATTAAAGTCGGTTTCTTGAGTCCAAGGCAGAATCGAATACACGATCTGTGTCCATTTCCTGGAACACACAACCCCTTTAACCATGTTGTTTACTCATTCTAACTCGGGAAGCCAAACAGGTAACCAATAATTGGACACTTATTTAAATTCATTAAAATTCATTTATATATGCACTGATATGTAGTCCGATACGCTTTTTAGTTTAAATAAAATTGGCTCGAGTTGTTGAAATATGTTTAAACCACATAGAACAGAGCTACCTTCTGTTTTTTTGTCTATTTGATTCGATAGAGTTGCATTTGGTGCGGATATAAATAAGCTCTATAGCATTAAAATTAGTCTATCGAACCAAGGATCTGTTCAATGATGTCCACCAAAGCTCACCTTCTATCTCAGGAATCGAACCTGGGACCCTCAACATTGAGAGTCCAGCACGCTTTCTAGAACTGTTAGTTAAAACAGCAAAACGGCATGCTGTCACAGCATTTGATTCCTTAACAGTTAAATATAAAACGTCGTAAACACTCATGCTGGGCTCAAAAATATTTGTCGTCTGTAAGAGTAGGTTAGCATTTGGAGCGAAAGGCTGGTTTGACATGTGTTTCCTCTGGTTAACGATGGCATGGACCTTATGAAAGTACTGTTTTTATAATTTCAGTTATATAATTTTATCTCCCATTTAGTTTATTGCATATATATATACCTATATAGGTATATGTATATATACACATAAGATGCCTTATAACAGCTTCGCTTTGATTATAATAGACAACAAAATATAAAATGACGTAATGCAACCAATCATTACCTCCGCCGAAGGAGGTATCGTTTTCACTGGCGTTGGTTTGTTGATTGGTTTGTTTGTCAGCAGGATAACTCAAAAAGTACCGAACAGATTCAAATGAAACTTTGTGGAGTTGTTGGAAATGCCAAAAAGAACAAGTGATTAAATTTTGGCATCTCTGAGTGCTTCTTTAAGATGCAAAATGAGCTAAATACTAATAAATATTTCAAGTTAGCCTACTCTGCCAATAGATGTCGCTGTGCTGTGAAATCGGGTGCCGGGAGCGTCTTCCTCTCGAAATTTCTGTCGAGGGGAACCCTCCCCCGTCCCTTTACGCCGCCCCAGTCGTGAAAAATCTGCCTCGGAAGGCTCATAAGGACCCCGTGACGGCGGAGGCTTGCACTCTCTGAGTGTATATATGCCTCTAGTTTATATATATGGTGAATATTTCATACAAACAGAAAATGAACTACTTATATTATTTTGAATAATGCCCCCAAAAATATAAATAACTCCTTTCCCATCTATGTATATAGGCTAGCCTCTATCCTTAAGAAACCATTCCAATAAAATCTGGCATTGAAAAAATAACAATAAGATGACATTAAAACCTTACCCCAGCATTTTCCAAGATCTAAACAAATAACAACAAACCAAAAACGAAAGGGGGGAAAAAGATTGGCAAAAGCTCCATAGATTAAATCAAAGATTTGAAGAAAAAAGGGAAAGAAAAAACCACATGCCTATAAGAGAGATTTTTTAATATTACAACTTTGGAGTTAGTCTTCTATGTTATTATGAATGAGAAATAATATAAAAAATTGGCTCAGTAAATGGTTAAGTTTAAGTCATTAAGAGAAATTTGGCAGGCCGCATGGGCACCCTTGTTAATAATTTTAATTTTCGGTTCCTTGGGTTAAATGAATCCTTGGCTTGAAGATAATTGTATTTTAGAGAACCATTAATCTAATTCAAATAATAATAAAGATAATAATAATAATGAAAATAATAAGAAAAAAGTGACTTTTAAAATTAATTAAAGGATTTTCCTTTAATCTCATAAATAATGAACTTGCAAGATGAATTCTCCTTTTATCTTAATGGCTTAATGCTATTAATATTTCTATTATGGATTCATTAATTAAAAAGATTAGAAATGCAATTGTGAAAGTTCCTTTGCACTCTAATCTTACATGTTTTTATTTAAGCCATTGTTGCGGAAAAATTAAGTAATCCTGAAGACCCTCAATCATTTAATGGAGTTGAATAATCTTCAAACTAAATTTAAAGTCCGTGAATTTGTTTTTATATTTGTTTGTTCGATTTCAAAGTATTTTTGTCTGAAGTTGCCTCCATCAGGATATGAAAAAAACCTCAGATCTTTGAACTCAAGTAAAATAACTATATTGTTGAGTTATTTATAAAATATATCTAAATTTTAATCATATATTTTTTGTTGTACGTGTTCAAGAGCTGTGAAGTTCCTTCTTTGTAAGTTTTCCAAGAGGTTATTGATTTGTAGAATGACCTTCATTTTACATAAAAAAATATTTACTAGTTTAAAAATTATACACAAAAATATTGTTTAAATAAAAAGCAATATACTAACTTCCGTTGCGTAACGTAGACATAAAAAGAAACAATTAGACGTTACGAACAATAAGCAATTACTACTTTATTTTTAGTTGTCTTCATCACCCTAACAATTTGTGTGGAACTTTTTATTGGTAATAAATGTCATTTTTTTCTTCTATTAGAGCTAATTATTTTATTTTTAGAATGATTGGATGACATACGTGTGGATATGAATAAATATGAAAGAAAATTTAATTTTTGTAATACAAAAAGAAGAAAATTATATAGCGATATGATCTTTTTCGATTTTTATTTCATTAGAATGTGTGATCTAGTTTATTTGAAAGTATTGTCATATCTGACAATTAGACGCATAAAAAGTGAGTTACCGACTACAAAACATTATGTCATGGGAATAGAACAAGGACAAGTGGTAATAAATATCCAGTCATGTCATCCTATGTTATGTTAAAAAAGTAGTTCCATGACGTCACTGGTCATTTGTTCTTTTTCTTATTCCTCAATAGGAGTTGGACTTGAGACTTGGAGTGCTGAAGGGGTAAATTATTTTTGACTGATGAAAGCAGTAATTGACTGAACATTATTGTTCTTTCCTTTCTATTCATAATTTTAGGCATCCAGTGTTATTTAGGTCAGTGATTGAAATAATAAATATTGTATCAAAATACTTCTCATCTGTGATGATGTGTTTTCTCATGGAAATCAAGCAAGTCTATTGAACTTTTGAGAGTATATGTTTTTGATTGTGAGCTGAAGGAAGACCTCCTCCCCCTCTTTAACCTTTCGTAAAAAGCGTAGATTTCTCAAGGTATCTTTAACTGAAGCAATCTTTGGGAGAGATAACCTTATACACATCAACAACTCGGGAAAAAGTAATTTTCTTTCGTTCTTTTCTGTGTGTGTGTTGTCTGAATATATTATTATTATTATTGTTTCATACAAAATCATTTTCATGGGTGTGTTTTAAAAGTCTTAAATGTATTTTGAACGTATCAAGGTGTGTTCACGTCGGGAAAAAGGTGATTTTCTGCGTCTTTTATTGTTTAAATAGATTTAAGTTCTATTATGAGTAACCTTTTAAGAGTGTTTTCTCTTCTTCTTTTGGTGGTTTTTTTTTTGGGTGAAGGAATGAATAGATGTAATTAAGAGTAAAAACATGAGAGAAAAGATCTCATAGTCTTTGTTCGTGGTAATTAAGAATATATGTGTTTAAATTATTGGCTCAATTGAAGCCCTTTTGAAGGAGAAAAAGTGGTAAGGGTTTGCATCACGAAACCTATAGGTATTTTTTTCCTTCTTGCTGGTGTAACTGGGAAGAGAGAAGGATAAACTTAGTAAAAAAATAATTGATTTATGTTGTTTCATCTTTAAACCAAAGTACAACATAATTATCTTATAAAGTTAATAAATATTTATTTTTCTATTTAACAACTTTTAATAGAAGTGAATGTAGTTTAACTAAAAATTAAACAATATATATATATTAGATATATTGTGCTCTTAAAACATCATCACGATCCTTTTAAGAACATCCATATCACGATCCCTATTATATTATATATATATATATATATATATACTATATATATATATATATATATATATATAAAAAAAGTGACACTTCTATTATGCATGTTCAAGATAACAACCCTCCAGCTTTACACTCAAGCGTGGCATCTAATTTAAATGAAAAGTATATATATTTTATCACCCAGCAAAAAAAAAAATCAGTCAAAACTTCTTCATCTTGGCAGTAAAAATCGAGCGTGCATACATAGGTACATACACTGAGTAGTATGGGACGCCTAATAAAAATGCAAATCAGGGCAGAGTGGAGATAAGTTAAATCTGAAGGAATGAAATGGAATTCACCTTCCCCTGTTACCTTTTTCATTCATGATGGGTTGAATGCAAGAGTAACACTTTTAAGGCACTTTTAGGCACGTCTGCCTCATTGAATGGAATGCATCCAAGGGAGATGAAGAATAGTGAGTGAACGTGATTTTAATTTATACACAGAGGAACTTAGAGTTAGATGAGAATAATGGAGAAAGATGGATAGAAGGAAAATAGAGCATATCAAAAAAAATATTATTTTAATTTTATGTTAACATTTAAAAATCTACAATCTACAAAAATATTAACAATTCCAGGAATGTACTCCAAAATTTTAAGTGGTATGCTGACTGTAGATGTTCATTGACATTTAGACCAATATGTACAGAATAAGGGGGGAAAATAAACCCTATAGATTTCGAAACCTACTAGTTGTAATTTTACCTTGTGGAACATTGACTTCTTTTCGTGCCAATACATCAATCATGATTTTAACACATGCCTGGGTATAGAAGGGTTCAAAAGAGAGATCGATCGTAAACGTCTGGCAGGAAAAACATTGCAGCAGATGGATGCTTATAAGAGAAGCAAGTCTTTCAACTTATAGGTATGAGGCAATTAAGAACGAACAGGGACATTATCCATCCATATTTCTAAAGATATCTATGATTTGGAATTCAAAAGTTACACACGAGTCTTCCTCTTATTTAACATAAAAGTTCAAACCTTCAAATGATAAATATTACAGTTTTTATTGTTAACTTATATATATATATATATATATATATATATATATATATATATATATATATATATATATATATCTATATCTAATATTTTTTTGTTTATAATACTACATTTTCCAGCGGAGCACCAGAGCTAAAGCAGCCAAATAGAATCACAAGAATATGTATGCATAACATTTCGTTGCTTAATAAATAGTAGATCTGTCAAAATATCCTAATTATCCGCTACTCTGAACTGAGATACCTATTGTTCTATGAATCCTTGCTTTAACAATACAAAAAATATATCACAGGAACCTTCTTATCTTATTATTATTATGAGAAGGTGCCTTGTATACTCAATATGTATGCTAGAAAAAAGTGTTTGCCAATATTCCAATCAAGTAGTATAGAACCCTTCTTAACTAATGGAGCTTCTCTTGCAATTACTGTCAACTTGATGAAGCCCATGGCTGAGTAATGTTTGTACTACTTAAAAAGACTGAGTATATTTACTTACTTCAACACAACAATTATTGATAAAGGGTCTATTAGAGAAAGGGGAGTTTTTTCTTACCCTTGAGCAGAATATGAACAATAACAATGTATAAACATGACAGACTCTTTAAAAAAAACTAGGAGCTGTTGTAACTATGGAAATTAACTTTTAATAGCATATCCTTTTTGATAATTTTTTCACAACCATCGAGGGGGATTATCACGACATTATGATATTTTCCTAATCATAAAACAACATCCTATATCATTGTGAAATGAATCCAATCGTGGCTGATACTCCTTCACAAACAAATTACATGAAGATCGTTCAAAAAACAGCCGCTTTGCCAGGGATCATGAATGTGTTAAATAGCAATGCGAAATCGACATGTGACATACTGAGATATAGAGATATTCTTCATACATACATTCGATACTCAAGATACACCGGAACATAAAATGGTGTATACTTATTTGATGTTGCAAAATTAGGCATTAGTTTGAAAAGAGGTTCTTCTTAAATAGCGAAAATACATTCAAAAGACGCAGGTGATGAATAATATGCATATGACAAAACAGCAGTTGACAGAGTGGATTTTCGAAGACGAGCTCAATCCGAAGAAAAATATTTTGAAAAATGTAGTTAGAAGCATATGTTTGCTTCTTGTTATTTAAGATAAAAAGATAATTAGGCTTCCTCTAATATAATTTCACATAGCATATCGACCCTATCACTATCTCTGAAGAAGTCTATCTAAATGAAGCACCTTCTACAATAAAAACCCTTCCGGCTCAAATAACTATGAAAATTATTTATAATAATATCGCATTTGAGTTTTTATATTTAAATAAATATTCGGTGATGGAGTGTGATAAATATATGTATATTCATATGGATAAGCCAGACGTATGTAAGTATGAGACAGATGTTCACAAGTATAGACAATAGACAAATTTGTGTAAGGCAAAATGATAATGTTTAGTTATTGTAGGACATTCGCGTGAAGGGTTTCTCTAATCAAGTCTGTTTTATGTTAATGTGAGTGTAGAAGAGTTGAACAAAACTTCCATAGGAAGTATAATTAAATGAGTCATAAAGAGTTTATTTTGTAAAATTTAATAATTTCTCAGCTCAATTAGAGTAAACATATTTCAATTTTTGGTGATGATTCAATTAGTGATAAACAAAAAAGCTGGATTGGCTAAGGGTGCGCGATAGCCGTATGCGTTAAGGCGTGTTCAACTCTCCATGCTGGGGGTGCAGGTTCGAATCCCGAGAGGGGATGGTCATTTTGGTTTACCTCATTGATAAGATCCTAGGTTCGATAGAATAATTTACACGCTATAATGCTTGTACATATATATCCAGTCGAATACTGCATTTCTATCGAACCAAATAGGCAAAAAAGTAATAGATATGGAGCTGTACTTTTGTAAATGAATATCTAATGACTCAAGTTACAAAAATATTTTTTCGTATCAACATAATTTGAAGCACAATGTTTGTTAAGTACATTTATATATATTTATAATAATATATATGAAGTAAAACACAAAAGGAATTGGTTTTATCTTATTTTGTTTATATAAAAATGCGTTACAATTAGGATGATCCTAGAACTATTTCAGTTCCGAAGTAGTAGCACCACACACATCCTAAAAATAAACTTAAGTCCAAGTAGTGCCATTGTCTTGGGTTATTCCATGTCCCTCGACTTGGGACCAGAAGAAAATGTCCGGGCTGCTCAAAAGTCCTTAGAATCCTCTGTCGTGGAAATGGGAAGACATAGACTCTGTCTGGTGAGCAAAATCAAATGTTGGAACACAGTTGTCCTGCCCCGTGTAAACCACATACTTAGGTGTACACCTAAAATAAAAGACGCAGCAAGCAGATGGAAGAAGAGGGGTGAAGACTTTGAGAACATACCTAACAATGTGAGGAAAAAGCGCCTCTACGCTCCAAGAAGTGTAGGGGCCTCGGAATGATCGACGTAGAAATCTATTGGAGCGTTCTCCTGATCTCCTGGCTAAAGAGATACCCCTGGTGGACCATATCTGGAAGAATGCCTTATCAGGGGCCAAAAGTTTGTCCAGTCCAACATTGGGCCCGGGCAAGGACAAGGGTCCCCCCAACCCACCGCTCCACAGACCATGGAACGAGCTTTGGGACTTCCCACAAGAGCTCCTTGAAGCCTACTCGAAGGGGGTCGGTGTAGGCGGGCCTCTGGTAGGGAATCCAATAGTCAAAGTTGAGGTTCCACGGCCCATTCTCCAAAAAAGAGGCCTTCGGCTGATCAACGATGTCCTTAACTTGAAAAACGTCGACCATCCCTCCGTTGTTCTCCAAAAGGCTTCCCTTAGGAAATTCTTTGCAGATGGCATCGTTATAAAAACAAAGGAGAATGTTTATTTAGTATCTAACTGGATTATCAAGAAAAACTACCTACTTTCACTTCCCAACCATAGAGATATAAAAGATATAGAGAGCTGATTCCCATCAATAGCAGAGAAGCAGCGTTCTATTGTTTCTGTGTGTCCACTATAAACAAAGTAATTGATTCTACGTCATCGTAAGCTGATCATAGAGATAGAATCATAGACATATAAACATAACACATTGACGTATTTCTCTTCCCTCCATAGCAGAGAAACATCGTTCAGCTATATTCTTGACATAATGACGTATTTCTCTGACGAGTTCAATAAGCTCTCTATATCTTTATATCTCTATGTTCCCACCTCGAGAGAAAAGTAAAAAAGAAAATATTGGATACAGTAAGCCTCCAGACAAAGAACACATCGTATTTGAAGGACATAATCTCAGGAATATGGACCCCATGTTCACTCCGAGGGAACAGTATTTAAAGTACAGAATCCCTCTGGGGTATATTTACGAGCGGTCTGCTACAAAATGAGGGGGCGATATGTTCCTTGTGTGAAAGCCGCAAAACTGTTGCACATCAGTTCCGAGATTGCACGGATCTCGTCCATATAATGAAAATTATAAAAGAAGGTCTAAAGGATAAAATAGGCAGGGATCTGAGCCAAAACGAGATCCTATATGGCTTTTTAAGTAAGGATCCTAAACTGGGACTGGCATCGAAAGTCATTGCAAAACTCCAATCAATTCTGGCGAGGGCCAGGTTCAAGAACTACAAAGTTTCCACAAGGATAGTGGAGGTTAGTTAGTTAGTTAGACTTTATTTCCGTTGCCAATATACATAATTTACAGGGAAAAAGAAAAAAATATATTAACAAAAAAATACATATTAAAAAACAAGAATAGAGTAAAAATATTAATATATAAAAAGACAAAAAAACAGGCAATGACCACGACCACGCAAAAGGGGTATTTGTGTTACTACGGAATATTATAAGAATTTACTGTGTACAATAATATTAGCCATTATTCTTTTCATTTTGACACATTCATTAGCTTTAAAATTCGCTAATTATCGTTTTCGCATTGGCTTGAAAGTATATTCAATACTAGATGAGCCTGAAGTGTGCTTCGACTTCAAAAGGAGCTCACAAAAACACATCAAAGAATCAATTAAACCATCACATGAAAAATTTGCATAGCAATAAAATATATATTAAAAACGTCTATTTATTTACTTTTTCACCAATATAAAGTAAAATTACCCATAAATGTACATATATGGTATATATGAAGGGTTGCATTCTAAAGTAGGGGAGAAAATCAGATCATACTTAAATGAATAACTACCGTTAGCACATACTGGACGGCCAATGAAAAAAGAATTGAAAAGGATCAAAAAAATTCCCACTCAATCAGAGTGTACAATACACATTTTATACCTATTGAAGAAATAATATATCTCATGATGGACCTTCACCTCCTTTTATCCTTTTGTACAGCCTTATAGTGTGTGAAAAGAGCTTCCAAACAACTGAAGGGGGAAACATTACCTTAAAGGTCCATAAGTCTTGATGTATGTTCATTCAACTCGTATATAAGCCTCTCTATTCAAAAGCAGTCATCAGTCATGATGATTCTTTTTGGTCTGCATGATGAAAGGATGATAAGCTAAAGGATGGAATAATCCTTTATTCCAACAGACAATTCTCATTCCTACCCTCCAGCTCCTAAATCGTATACAAGCCCAACCATTCCATTATGTATATCATGGCTGTTGTTTAGGGACAATATATTCCACAATTCTTTTCAACTATGAGATTATTATATCCATATCCTAATCATAGTATGATGTATATTTCTTCACAAATCTCGCATGTACAAATCATGGGTACAATATGGTCAAAAAACGACATAAAATAATTTAAAATCGGTTAAATAAATATTGTAAAAAGTCATTTAAAATCAACTCAATTCCTACTTCTAATATAAATTCTACTAAAAACTCATAATTAAAAACTCCAGAACAAAACTTCCGTAAATAAGAGATATATTGTTTGTTTGCTATGCTCCTAGGTCATCCCCACATCATCCGAACTCAATCCGGTATCACCCGGTAGTAAATATCACGAGGCTAACCTCTGTTACGAGATAAATCAAATTTCACTTAAGAAAAAATATTATTTTACGATGTTCTCCCATGGCCTTTTTTTCTTTTGATCTCCTTGGCAAGCTCGTTCATTTCATCTTCATCGGGGAATAGTGGGGATTTGTCTTCTTAGGTAATATTATTAACAGATATCAATTGTCAAAGATTGTATGAGACTGCTGACAAAATATTCGCTGCCCGTCTGATTTTTGAACGTACCGCTCGGTCGTCAAATATTTTAGTTATACGTGTTTTAAGAGATGAACAAAAAAGATATTATCACTTTAGATTATTTTAGTTATTATATCTCTTTTATATTTTGTAAGTTGTTGGTAGTATATATATATATATATATATATATATATATATATATATATATATATATATATATGGGCTGTTTAATTTTTCAAATTTGAAATGTTAGCAACATTGTGGTTTTGTTTCTTGGTAAAAGAAGACGACATAAATTTTGAACAAAATCGGTCAACATTACGAGGTCGCGCAACGAGGTCAAAGTTTAAAAATTTAGTAAAATATAGTTTACGCAAATTTCTTCAAAATGGTGGACGTTACAGACTTCAATAATATTATAATTTAAAGGAAATCTAATTTACTACCAGACGTTTTTGATGTCTTTTAATAAAACAAAGTTTTCAGTAAAAACAAAGAAAAAATGGAGTGTGTAATGATAGCATATTTCATAGCTTTTTTGTATCAATTAACTTCACTTGCCTGTAGAAGATGACTTGTTCGCTTCAGAGTAAAATAGTATTTTTAAGTTTAGTAACCTTGAATGATAAATCCAAAAATGACCTTGGTTGCATTCTATCAGTCAGAATTCAGTACAATTGAGTTTACATCATATGATTCAGAGCCTGTATTGACCTATAAGAATCGATTATGAAAAAAACAATGTGTTTCTTAGATTTGCGTCAAGATCCTATCAAAATTTTACTTTGTCTCTGACGCATTTATAATCCATTATATGCGTCATTTGTACGCGAGATGTTTTTATGTACATATAACTCTCTATTATAAATTGACATGATTTAGTATACCAAAATATTAAAGCTGGTGAACAAGCTTTCATTGATATGTTGGTGCTCTAAAATTCGCTTTACTTTAAGAGAAATAAGCAAATCATTTTTGCAGTACTCTCCAAAAAAATGATCCTTTGATATGAGAATATACAATTACCACTTGGTAACTGCTGTTAGTGTTACCTGGATAGAAAGAGGAAGAAAAAAAAAGAAGGGAGAGAAGTGAGGCAAGTCTCTCTCCTTTTTTTTTTTTATCTTTCAAGCATATCAAAAGATCAATTTTTCAAAGATGTATTTGCTTATATCTCTTAAAGTATAGCGATTTTTAGAACACCAAACATATCAAATGAAAGCACACAGCTTTAATATTTTGGTTTTATAAGATATATAAGATATATACATTTAAAATTACTTTTTATTAATACTATAATATTTCAAAATACTTTTGTCTGTAATATGTAAGACATTTTTTTTCAAGATATACTTAATTAGTTTTCACAATATTGAAATTTTAACACATTTAATAATATATTAATTCTCTTGTGTAGTATATCAAGCAGTTTTATTTAACAAATTATCAACACGAACCAAAATTTAGAGATACCATTAATAACATTATAAACGATTCCTACAATATCACTTTATCACTTCTATTTATACTAATAAAAAATAATTCATTAGATCTTGACAAATTTTCAGTGAATAGTTTTGAGAGCTCATGGAGTTTGTTTTTCTTGGGGTTGTAAACTCCCGGAAAATTCGTCTTCGCCTTGCTTATTTTATTCGCCAAAACGTTTATGTCGATTTTTTTAATATTGCCAAAAGGATTTTGTCCAAATTTTCTGTGGATGATTATAAGATGAGAAGACGAGCTTTTGTTTTGAGGGTATTACCCATACAATCGTTTTCCGCAATGATTACTTAAAAATAACTTTTTTGTCCCAATTTAAGTTTGCGGAAAATATCAACTTTTTATACAACCAAAAAACTGATTTAATATGAAAAAGGACATGTGATGACATCACTAGAGTTATTCGTATGATTGTTTTTATTCATTAAGACTATTTCAAGATGGAAAATCCCGGTCAGCGTCGTGTAACATCCGCTAGTATTAATATATATTCAAAATTCTACTTCTATTAAAATCAAATATACTTTCTCTTGTTGGTTACCTGCACCTAAATGCATACCATATTTTGATATATCATGGAAATATAATAATGATTTGATTTTAGATGTCCCCACAGTTTTGTCAGTCGAAAATGTTATAATAGAACGTTTGTATATGTTAGTTTACATAGAATTGCTGTCATTTTAACGCATAGAGATTGATTTTCTGATGTTTCAAAAGTTTAAATGGTATGAGGATGTTTATAAAATTGAGGTGAATGTTTAAAGGTGTTTAATTTATTATACTGTTTGAAAGCCTTTGACGAATTTGTACATTCATTTAACTACATTTGAAGTATTATATGTAAATAATTAAAACAATTATTTAGCATATATGAATGTAAATGGTATGAAGGATCAATTCATCATCCTAAAACCTCCCAACATCCTTCAAAGGCAATATGAAGGCAAGTTTTAATCATTTATTTAATTAAAACGTTAGGTGGTGGTATTTGTGGGGAAAATACTATTTGCCAATTAAATAAAAATAATAATTTATATTTGTGTAGTTATTTTTCTTTCATTTTTCTGCTTCTCCTCCAAGACGTGAATGTGTTTTTTTGTTTGCCTCCTTTAATTGGAATTTAACAGCACTTATATAAGCAATTAGTTTTTTTTTTTTTCTCTCTCTTAAAAAAACTGCTGGTCCGCATACCTTATAATTAAAGAGCTTAGAGTTTTTCAATTAAAAAACTCTTAATTGAAAAAAGGGGCGGAAATTAATTTACTCTTTAGATTTATAATCGTCCTATGTAATAATAATAATAATAAATAGGCAAGTAATATTTTCATTCATAGGCAGACGGATAATAGACATGTTTGCTGTGACTCAACGTAGAATTAGTCTCTACCCCTCTTCATGACTTGATTAGAGGAAGTATGAATGAATAAAGGGAAATCAACGACTTATAGCATTACTAAACAGTAAAATAACGCCTTGATGACGTATAAAAATACTTAAAATGGCTGCCACATTTGAGTAAACAATGAAGTAGATTTAGTAACAGAAAAAAGGAAATTCAGTGTCCAGTGACGTCATTCACCAATGTTATGTTTCAGCAAACAGTAATCTCTTAAAATGACGTCACTCGGGTTTCCTTTCGTCATTTCAACACTTTTCTATACTTTAAGATTTAATATTTATACTTTGACTTCTCAGTGGATAAGAAGAAGTATTCCTTTTCTCTTTTTAATCCTCTTTAAGTATATATATTTTGTAAAAAAAACCATAACATGGCTGCCATCGAGTAATTTCTTATCTTCCTTTATTGAGTCTCTTATTTATTCAGTTATCAAGTCGGTCGGTACAGAAGAAAACCAACATTATTAAGGTAAATTAGTGCTGCTTTTTTCTATAAATAAGTCTTTAAAAATCTTCTTAAGTCGTATTTATAAAAAAATCAGCGTTTATAAAGACAAAATATTCAGTATTCTTTATATCTATTGTCCATATAAGTGACAGTAAGAAAGGACAGTCGACCGATAGTGGATTTTAAATGTTTGACAACGATAGTTTGGAAAATGCCGATGGCCGATTAATTGGTCGATAAAAATTAATATTGAATTCATTTCATATTCTTACTTGATTCGAAACTGTTTTATGCAAACATCATAGGAAATCACAATGTTGTGAGCTCACAACAATCATAGCTTATTAAGTACCAAAATAAAATATAAATTGAGATAAATGGATATCGGATAAAGTTAATGGTTAATTCTTGGCACTCTGAAAAATGATTACAGCTGTCATCCACTTTCAGAGTGAAGTTATAATGATTCCGATAAAATTTCAAAACGTTTCTCTGGTGCTGATAAATCGATTGACAGCAATTAAAAACAAGTATGACGGTCCATTGTTTATAACCCCAAATATCTCAGCATTGTAACAATGCAGCCTGGTAACCCAAGTGCCCTTATTTTCAAATTCCAATAGGTCATAATCATAAAACCCAGAACATGCTGCTTCATGTAATCTATATTTCTAGTCCCAATACACCATAGTTTCGGACATATAAAACTCTATGGCCCATAGATGATTGATTTGAATCCAAAAATATACCAT
This sequence comes from Caligus rogercresseyi, assembly GCA_013387185.1. Taxonomy (NCBI): domain Eukaryota; kingdom Metazoa; phylum Arthropoda; class Copepoda; order Siphonostomatoida; family Caligidae; genus Caligus; species Caligus rogercresseyi. The sequence goes on along the minus strand of CP045901.1, from coordinate 1,861,670 downwards.
CATTCCGACTGGTAAAGTAATTAAGTGCAATAGAGAATGGTTTGGAAACTCAATAAACTATAATGCACGGATAAGGCTCTTTAACGAAGCGAGAGTATGTGAAGCCAACAGACCTACGGGAATTTTGCTATCAGCTGCAGCCAGATACACTGCATTTTCCCTGAAAATACCGTCTCTTCGCAACGATTCGTGGACCTTTGCTTGAGAGGAGGTACGATACTTCCCATCAAGTTCCCTATCTCATTTAAAGATTTTACGTCGGATTTTGAATATTCAAAGTTATTTATTATTTAAAGTTTGTATTGTGCCATTATTTATGTTTGATTAATTTTTATTCCATGTTTAATTGTTGTCGTTCTTCTCCAAGTATTAATTTGAGACTACAATGTCTATTTATGTTTTTTAACGCAATTACTTTGGAATTTTAAGAACTGAAATACATTGAAAACAAACAAACTATAATGCATGTATTTAAAACCCACTGCTCCGAATGATTACGCCATTTTATTCATACTTAATGCAACATAAAGATACATACAAAACTCAAGTTTCATAATGGACAAAGAAACACAGTTTTATCAAATAGGTTTTTGCCTGATCTGTTTGTTCCTATAGCCTATTTCTACACAGTTGAATTAAGCCTCACACTTAAACATTAAGCTTTTATGTCATTCTCATTTTACACAACAACAAAAAAATACAAATATATATTGACCCAACAAATAAGCTGTTTTTTAGAAGAAAAATAACTTAATCCGCCTTCCTTTTTTAAACAAAACAAAGTATCAAATTCCCCTTTACCCAATAGTTGAGCCTTTACATTTAATGTTATAACTCCTCACACGTGTAGGAGTAATCTATACTGTATATATACATATGTATCTTGATACTCCTATAAAATGCTTTTAAAGCAACTTTTAAAAGTGAGTTAAAAAGAAATTCAAACTTGAGAAATACCTATAAATATATACTTATACATTTCACTAACTTTTGGTATGTTGTAAAGAAATAAGTTGAATATAAATAAGGAAAATATGTTTATATATATATTTTTTTTTGTTAACTTCTTCTTTTAAAAAAGGAAACTTGAGTTATGGCTCCGTGTGAGACTCCTTATTACTATGCATGAGAAATAGTCGCCTATATGTGTGTGTGTTGTAGGAAAAGCCTTGCTTCACTTTAAAATTTATTGCTTTTCCTCTTATATTTACTATTATTATTATAATTATGTTTTTGTTATTGTCGTTGAAATAATTAAATTAATTGTGAGTCTTTATAACTCATGCATACAATATTAGGGTACCAAACTATTTATAAACAAGTTTATTTACCATATTGTATGTAGATGGAGATACATGTTGCTCCAATTCATTTTAATTAATCAATTACTATTATATTTATTGCAATTTCGTAGCATGCATGAATGAAGCAATATTGTATAGAAAAAATGTTAAACATTTAGGCGATGGAATTTCTTATCAATGGATTTATTTCTACCTTGCACTTGGGCATAAAATGTTTTTATTTTAAGCATTCTAAAACAAAAGTAAAAATTGTTTTTACATGTGACTATTTTGTAATATATATATATATGACAACTCATTGTCGAGTAAAAGTATCACTTGTGAGTGTCGTTTTTGTAGACAGAGTGATGAGGCGTTTACTTCTTGACTGAGTGTGAGATCTTGTGTCCTAATAAAACATTATGGCTCGAAGATCCTTTAAACAACATCATTCAAAATTCTTTGAAAATGTAAATACATCTTTGGCTGTTTGTGGAGATAAAATATATAAACAAATAGGTTACAGTGGTTAAGTGTTTTACATAAGCTAAGATTATGTTTTTGAATCTGCCTTGGATCCAAGACTTGATATCAATTCATAGTATTATAAGATTCTATCTCAAGTATTCTTAGAAGCATACCAACAGATTTTAAAATTGTTTTTAACAAATATATCAAGAATAAAGGATGCAATTATAAGAAAATAAACTTACATTAGACAACTATATAAGCAAAGAAAATGAAATTTTATAGGTTGTATAATGTCAATAACATGAATTCACTCATAATAACAATTTTATTTTACAATAGTCTCTTTGTTGCTTTGATATAATGCCCTGAAAAATAATTCTTATAAACAACAATTGGCGAACAGATAATAGTTCAAATAAACAACTATTCATTCTTAAACGATTAAAGTGATTTCCAAAACAATAATGTGCTCTCTTATGGTAGGGAATTTTGATTTTTAGATACTTTTATCTCGCGGATTTGTAAGTTCAACCAGGAGGATGTTCAGGAATGATATGGTTTTAGTAATACCAACTATGTACTGATAAAATACAGAGCTACATATTCAATTAAGAGATAAATAACTTTTTTCAACATACAATCTGCATTTAAAAATACTTTATTGATATAGAGATAAAAATATATATAAATAAACATTTTAGTTTAAAATACAATGTGTCTTTAACAAGAGACCTTGAAAACAAACAAACATACTTGAGAAATAAATATATATATTTTTTACTTCTTTTCGCTTTGTACGGAATTTCTATGGCCTTCTTCTTCTTCTGATGAGTATTTGAGGAATGCTTCTCTTCTCGTATGAAAAGTATTTTCCCCTGTTTGATATTCAGTATTTTAAAGGCATTTAGTTTTTCCTTCTTCTTTTTTTCTAAATGAATCAACACAAAACATTCTTTTGAACTTCTGAGAAGGCATGGAGTAATTTTTATGTTATTAATGATCCTTATTTCTTGACCTAGTTAGTTGCCTCATTAAATTTGAGAATGGCTCTAACGAAAGGGAGGGAGAGTAAAGAAGGAAGGAAGGAACTAATTAGGAAAAGGAGGAAAATAGAATTACAGGCCTGGAAAAGTATAAAATGATCTTACAGCGATACCTCCGAATAGCAAACGTTTTATCTGTGAACATTAAAGATAACTATCCACTAAACTCGTTCAGTCTTTTTGCCTTTATTCTTTCTACCCTACAAGGTCTCCATTAAATAAAAATTATACATACATCAAACATGTTGAGCCTACTTTAATTTAAAAAATGCCTTTAAAATAACATTGAATAAAAATTTAGAACTTTAGTAACAAACTTTTTTGTAACATTTTTGAAATATATAAATATGTAACAAAGCAATCTAGAAATAAAAACATGTTGAGTACTTTAATTTAAAAATGCCTTTAAAATAACATTGAATAACAAAGTTTGGAGCTTTAGTATCAAACTTTTAGGAGTTTAAATATCCCAAAATATAACATTTTTGAAATATATAAATATGTAACAAAGCAATCTTGAAATATAAAGAATTATAAAGTATAAAAATCTCTTTGAATATATTTACTTCCAAGATAATAAAAACCATGGATATATAGTGCAACAAAGATATAATCTATCAAGTTTTATTTTTATATTCGTGTATTCCAATTGTTATATTATTTTTCTATCAATATGACTTGATTGAGTTGTACCTGAGAGGAATATATGCATTCTTGTATAAAAATGATTCCGTTATTGTTTTTATATAAAGTTGATCCAATAGACCTTGCCGAAAAGAATACTTTTTACACTTAAAAAGGATTTTTTATAGAATTTCATGTTATTATTAAAACTCATAGTCTAATAATAATAATAAATAATTAAATCATTTAGGGATATTGCATTTCACAAAATTCCCGTGAGGATTAAAACAAGAAATGCCTCAAATATAAAAAGTTCACAGCCAAATAAGAGGGTTTGAAGTTGAAAAAAACCTCTTGTTACTGTTACTACTGTTATTTAAATAACAAAGACATTAAGTATGTCCTTAAAATAGTACGATACTTTAACATCTGTAAGTTCTTCTGCATTTTCACCGGGTGTTTTTTAGTATATATATATAATACTACAGGAAAAATCGATGGATATAATCTGCCATTCTGTCATCACTTGCAAAATATTAAAGGTCAACTTTATGCCTTAATATTATTTTGTTGACTGCATGTGTCTCAATACAAATATGCACAATATTGGCCACTGCAAAATACGGACAAAGGCTGTCCGTATAAGCCAGACTTTACTACTGTGAGTTCCTTTTTGTAACCAAAAGATCATATTTCTGTGTGTGTCTGTAAATGCATCTCCTAGATCTAAAAGGAATAAATAAATGTATACAATACATATATGTATTTAGTTATGATCTTTTTTCACTCTCATCTACATATTTTCTCAAAAAGAACTTCTATTTATTGCCTCAGAGAAGAATCTATTATGTATATTTTTATTTTTGTTGTTGTTATCTTAAACCATAGATCCTTCATCTCCTCCCTGCCTTCTTCTTCTATTCTTTGTCTATTTTTTCACTTCGCTGAGTCATAAGAATCTTATCAATTGTTTCCAAAAGAATGGGTATTTTAACAACGAGCAACACAGACAAACCCCTGGAGTAGTAATCAACTACCCATGAAGTGGATCTGGTTGTTTGTGTGGTCTCTTCAAAACAATTTCTGTCTTTTCCTCACTCTTGAGTGAATGCCTCCTTCTTCCTCTACTTATTTCTACATAATTGAAGGTCCTCTTAAAATATTTTGATTTGCTCTTAAGTTGTTGTTTTTTGTTGAAAAAATACATAATCTTGCATGGTCATCAACATATGTTGGACATAAAAAAGTTCATGAATGACGAAATAGGGGGCGCTTGCTATGCAAGTGGCGTCACTAAGAAACATTTAATCCAAGATCGATAAATATATGTAAGTAATTGATGTCTACAATAAGGATTATATTAATTAAGTACAGATTATTGAAAATATATAATATATAAATGAATATCGTAGGGTGTCCACTTACTTTAATTTCGGTATTCGTAATCACAGTGAATAGTTTATGAAATTTCTTATATTTTATGTTCTAAAAGTTTGAAGAGACTAGTATTTTTGTTTTAATGAAAATAGTATTTTAAACACTTTCTATTTTTACAAATACAAGGGTTTAAATCGGTTCTATATGAGCCCAAAATATAAGTGTTTATGCTATTTGAAGAAACCTTGGATCGTTTATCCTTCAATAACAGGAAAAAATACATATTTTAAAACATCGATTTGCATTTACTGTGATATATTCCCTTTTATTAGCCATCACTTTTAGATTCATCAAGGACTTGTAGATGGACGAATGATTTTTTAAATTATATGTTTTATTATTTACCTCCGCCGAAGGAGGTATGTTTTTACTGGCGTTGTTGGTTTTTGTCAGCAGGATAACTCAAAAAGTGCAGAACGGATTCGGATAAACTGTGTGGAGTTGTTGGAAATGCCAAAAGAAAAAGTGATTTAATTTTGGCATCTCTGAGTGCTCTTTAAGATGCCAATGAGCTAAATACTATAAATATTTCAAGTTAGCCTACTCTGCCAATAGATATCGCTGTACTGTGAAATTGGGTGCCGGGAGCGTCTTCTCTCGGAATTTCCGTCGAGGAAACCCTCCCCCGTCCCTCTACGCCGCCCCAGTCGTGAAAAATCCGCCTCGTTAGTATTTATTTCTCAAAAGGAAAAGTGAAATAAAAAATGCTATAGCTTTATAATGCCTTAAAATAAACTGTTTAACATAAAAGTAGCATCTCTCTTCCAGACAAACACTTGTTTAAACTCTTGTTTGATATACATTTATATACATACATGACAATTAGCACCATTCATGAAAGACCATAATAGGATCATAGAGATCATTCGAGGAAAATAGTAGATATTTATATTGTACCAAAATATATTGATTTATTTCATTTATTTTTGTACATTGACTATTCTTGTCTCAAAAATTGAATTACCATCGTTGTTTCCTTGAATACAAAAGGAAATAAGTTGTTTATTTCTAATTTATGAACACGGGACAAACGTTTTCCATACAAATTGATTGGAAGATTTATGATAATTCATGAGTAAACAATTATTATATTCAAACATTATTAAAAGTTATAAGATTTGACATCTATTGTTTTGGAATATAGATGTACACATTTTATGTAACTCAGATGAAATATATATATATATATACGTAATACGATCTATTGAATTAGTAAAAATAATCCAAACTTACAGTTGATTATATATACTTATTAAATATTTAATCTACTAAACACATCTCTATCTTGCTCTGGGCTTTATCACAAAAAAACATATAGTGTTTTAGAAGATGGTATTTTCTCTCTGAATTAATGTTCCACCTCAAAGCCAGTGAGTGACGTGATATTTATTGCATAATTGCAGTTGCTTTTTTATTATTGACTCTACTTTTTTTTCAACCAATCACGTTTCAGAAAAAAGTTCCTGTTTGTTATCCTTACTCATTAGCCTAAACTATATATGTTTATGGTCATATATATATATATATATATATATATAGTATATATACAGGAACGGAGTGGGAAGAATTTATCTACCGGGACAATTATGCCCTTGCCGGCCTTATACAGGCCCCAATATGCCATTGAGAGGCTGTCAACGGCCGTTTATGTTTCTTGAGGCCAGCGGCCCACGGGAATAGTCCGGTGGGCCGCTGGCCACTCCGCCCCTGTCTGTATATATATATATATATTTTATGTTATATTGTATTATATTTGATAAAACCGATAATTAATTCAACTTATTAGCTTTAACAACTCCCTAACACCAAAGAAGATTTCCGTATTGCAATTATGTCATACAAAAGCATAAAATCCATTAACTAGCAGATAAAAGTGAAGGTGAGATCGTCAATCTGGTCGTCTTCCAGCATACTTAAAAAAACTAATTACATTAAAAAGATATTGTACATGGATCCTCTATGCACTCAAGCATTCTTCTGAAAGCGTAAAAGGAGGGAATAAAGAGAAAAAATTACCCGCGTGACATCTAATCTCCCACTACACAAAGACCTCCATCTTATTTTGCAATTCACACCTTCATCCGGATTACGTGCTTACAGAGGTAGCGGAGTCATACATAATTTCATTTATTTTACATAGATAAGAAATTTTAATGAGGAAAATAGAGAGGTTATTATATAAAGATGAAGAAGTGCAAAGAGTGTATAATTAGAAGGGCAGGCAATCATATTGTAATTCTTTTTACAAGAGGTCATAAGGTAATAAAACATAAGTAGGAATAACATAAAGTATGTTCTTTCAACATACTAATAAAAAGACATCAGTTGGTTACTCACTTTTGTACAGGTGACCATAAAAAGTAAATAATGAAAAAATATGTGAGAGGATTTTTTATTTGGATTGACGAAGATAACTGGGCCTCAGTCACCCAAGGCAAAGTCGATTGGATTCGCCATTCTCAACTCGAAGGCGTGGATTGCCAACTGCATCACAAACAACAGAGTTGTGAGGAACGAGGATTTGAGGAAAATAATAATATCAGCTGCAGCACGATATTCTACCCTGGCACTCAAAATACCTTCCCTTTTAGACGACTCCTGGACCAGCGCACCCAGCATTGTAAATTTTTACCCATCAGCATTAAGTCATTATTTTAAAGTTAATTTAAAAAATTATGAAATTTTAAAAAAATTTCACATGTAATTTGTTATCTGTTTTTAATAGTGTTTATAGTCGATAATGTCTTTGTTCAGAGTTTATCATTAACTACTATAATGTTTATTATATTTTCATTCATGTCTATATGCCCATTTATATATATATGTCCTCTGCTGAACATATAAAGGAAGAGAAAAAAAATTAGTGAAGATATAATATGATGACCTCACTAGACAGTGACCTCATTGACGAGGAGGTTGTGGAAGCAAAGGGATTTTATCAAATCATTAACTTGATAAATGCTTATAGACTTCCTCTGAATGTTTTAAATGTCTATCTATTGGCAAATACCAAAAAAATATTGAGTTGAACACGTTGTAGTAGTCCTCAAGGTATATAATGTCCTCACTCTAATAAAGAAAGATTCTAATAAATAATAAATAGGAATTATAAACTAGAAGTTTATATATGTTTTATTGTAAAAAGCACAATTTCCTATTTTACTATTTATTTATAATGTTACTTTTTGTCACTTAGATAAATAAAGGCCTTGCTGATGAGGAAAAAAAATGGAATCCAGCCTGAACGATTTGCATAATTAAACTAATAGTAGTAAATAATTAAGCATGTTGGACGTTTAACGGACAGGATGAACTTTTACACTTGAAATCATGGAAAAAAGTTCAACAAATGCCTTCCCTTCAATCCACATTCCAGTCATTATAGATGAGAACAACTCTTCCCGAAACGCATGACGTCACCATGTTATATATGTAGTATTTTTCCATTATTTACTTTTTCATTAGTGTATATAGACACCTTGCTTTTGTACGTCATGTAAATAGATGAATGGTCCATTAATCGACAGAGTTGATGAATCAAAGTAAGCATTCATCCCTAAGTATGAGCAGCTTCTTTATTAAATCGATATTGTTATAGGGAACTCGATAGCCGTGCGTGTTAAGGCGTGTTCAACTCTCAATGTTGGGGGCGGGGGTTCGAATACTCCCGAGAGGGGATGGTCATTTTTGGTCTACCTCATTGATAAGATCCTAGGTTCGATAGACTAATTATAATGCTATAATGCTTATTATATCCTATCGGATGCAATTCTATCGAACCATATAGGCAAAAAAAAAGTCGATATTGTTGGATGATCTACGAAAGTGCATTAGAGGATTCGAATGACATGAATGAAGACCCATGAGAAGAGAAATTTGTATTATTGAAGTTAATAGTCTAATCTCTGAATTAATTATGCCATTTTAAGTGTAAAGAGTGAACTGAAGCCTTACTTACCTAGTAATAATGCCACTTCTTTCGCCATCATTGCCTCTCCCCGTTTGTTGTCCCTGACTATGTAATAAACATAAGAAGTATATTTTTCCTTTCACTATCTCATTATTCTCAATTTGTCAAAGAGCAATATATCGGATGAATCGTAACTATGAGTTAAGTTTATTTTTTAAAACAATATCTAATTGATAATATTTAATATTATAAGTTACCCGTATAGGATTAATGTATTCTAAAATGTAGAACAGGAAAAGTAATGCCTTTGATCAGCCACTGAACGATTTTTTTTTGCAAGGGAGATATAACTTCTTCAGTTTATAAGTATAGTTAAATAATTTCGCAACTACCATTTTCAACCATCTATAATAATATTTTGTCCCACCAGCAAGGTTTTTTATTATTATAACGTGCATAAAATATATACATATATAATAGTTATAAAAGAAAAATGTGTATAATAAAAACATAAATAAACATTATAGTTTAAAATGATTTACCTTTTAGAAACCTTAAAATACAAAATATTTTTAGGGTTTATCATGAAATAAATTGCTGCTCTATATGTAGTTTTAAAACGGTAAATATTTCGGTATTATTTCTTTTCATCAATCCCATATAAATACTGGAAATAAAGAAATGTTTTTTTCATTACATCTCATTTATGTATAAGAATATAAAACATAATTGATTAAGAATATTTAAAATCAAAGGACAGTTAAGGAGAATATAAATATCTATTCAGTTGTGGATAATCTATTAGTAAGTCAAATTAAGTATTTTACATTAACTTTTTGAGGTCAACCCATGGAAAAAGTGTCTTATCTCCAAAACGAGAGAGAATGAGCAAAAAAAGATAATTATTTGTTTTTTGTGTGTGTCATGGTAAAAAAACTGACTAAGAGGAAGTGGGGACTACTATTATCAGTACAAATATATTAAGCATTTACTTCTGTCCTTTCAAGGGAAGAGTTTAAAAATGTGGACACACAGAGGACAAAAAATTGTATAGAGAAAGATAACATAATATTAAGACCGTCTTCTTCTTTTTCCTCCTCCTTAAATGATCCTTGCTCTATTTAAGACAGAAACTGTAGGATCTCTAAGAGACAGTCTATAAAGGACGCATGAAGATAAGCATCACAAAATCGCCATTGAGATTTATGTTCCCTCACTCAGAAGATCTTTTTCATTTGTTTTATCTCTTTGTGCATAAATTGAATGTATTTTTAGCTACGAAGATGAATTCATTTGCATGTGGTCCGTATTTCTTGAAATGTCAAGAACAACTGTCAGTACTCGCTCGGTAGTTTGTTATGGGAGCGACATATGGAAATGAATGCAAAACTAATCGATATAAGCGCCCGTATATGATGAAAAATAACTTGTTTACGTTTTTGGATTCGTAACAGAGAGTGAAAATGTTTTTTTTGCACTTTTAATAATAAAAAATTATAAACAAGTTTTATCTTCAGGACTCGTTATAAGACTATCAAATATATATTAAAAACGGATTTCAATACAAGTTAACTAAATTATATTTTAAGCAAAAAAAACCATGTCCGGTTCGTTGTGCTTCAAACAAAAATAAAGACATATTTATCAATCATTTATTAAACTAAAAACGCCAACTAGACATACATTAAAGTTGGCAGAGGCCAAATGTCCAAACTGCGGAATCTGCGAAGCCGACTACGAAATCATGCACTATATATACCTTGATTGCCCGCCTGAAAAAAAGGATGGCTCTTAATGAAGTGATCGAAGAAAGAAGTTATTCGTTGTAGGATTTTATTTTTCAAATATTAAAATAGTACTTCTGTCCCTTTTTTCATAGCAAAGATCAAAGTATAAGTTTTTATTTTATTTTTGGCCATAAGGCGATACTTAATTCATTTCTATAAAGATTTATATAGACATGACGGAAAGAACATTCTACTAGACAGATAAAGCAGGAATCAAATAACAAAAAGCATATAAAATATTAAAAAGTAATCACAACACGCTTTCCAATTGGATAAAACTTTTTTTGTAAAACTCGAAGATGTAAATTAATAATATTAGAAACGCCAGAAATGTCGTGGTCATTGGAGCTTCTTTTGTCATATAAAATTTGCTGGGTTTGGTGATGATTGCGTTGATGACGGCCTCCATTTGACCAGTGTAAAAGGCTATAAAATGGTCTCTCGTTGGAGTATAAAAGTTGTACTGGAGGCAAATATTTCTCCAGTTTTGGTATAAACTTCCTGTAGCTTGGAGCAATCAAATAAAAAGTGATCCGTCGTTTCCCTGTTATCGTGGCAAAATCTACAGAGGCTCTGTAGGCCAGAGAAGAACTTTTCCCGAACTTCAAGTGTCCCAGTGAGCACTCTATATTTAAACCATCTTTCAGAAGATGAGAGGAGGGATTCTTAATCATTTTAGTACTCATGCTAACTGTTAAATTAAGTTGTCTTCTTTTTAGGTAGTTAATGAAGGGTTCTAAGGTGGGTGTTTGGAGAGACTGCGAAATTTTGAGGATGGTGTGTTAAACAGATAAGTCACGAGTGACTGATACTTGATAAAGTTCCGGTGAATCGTGCTGAAAGCTCAACAAACCGTCACTACAAGGACAATATAATAAGTCTAAAGATTAGGGGAGTCTTTTTAATCCATAGATCCACCTAACGAGTAGTTGATAATTCTATAATACCTAAACAAGGTTTTTTTTTTCAAAAGAAATAGCAACCTATTGATAACAATAGCTTGTTTACAAAATTATTTGTTGTTTATAATAGTATTAAAGGTAATTAACTGTAATATAACTGGATTATAAACAAAGAAAATGAATACCGAACATAATTAATTGTTGAATGATCTAAACCCACCTTATAACGGGTTCAAACAAATTCGTCTTGGAAATAGAAAAAATGAAATCCTACAATGATTTAAAGTATCCACCCGATGTTATGTTTACTTAACAATTCATTTATATATATATATATATATATATATATATATATATATATATATATATATATATGTGTTTATGTTTACTTTTCAATTCATTATATATATTCATATTTGTGTGTCATATATTATATATAATATATTTTTTCGTCGTACAAACTCAATATGGTTATCATTATTGAGTCTACTAGACATCCAGTCATTTCTAGGTGGGTGGAAATAAAAATGCACAATGAGATTTTCATCATTAAGCATTCATATCTCTATAAAAAATGTACAATGTTTAAATTATATAGAAATTCAAATCGACTCGACAATTGACAGTTTCCTGTGTATTGACTAGACTCCTCCACACTGAGTCACCACCTTTGAATGTAAAAGCAGGATAAAATGACTAGATTTATGCTCTACTAAGCCTCCATTTCCCTACAAAATACTGAACATGATTTTTTTTCCTGTGACATTCGCCGTGACCACAACAGATACGTATTTATGTCATGTTGATCACGCCTCGTGCCAGGACACCCCAAATATATCCCTTCAAAATAGACATATTTATGTTCTAAGATATAATCAAGTCTTTGGACATGCAAAAGAAGAAAAAAATAAAGTAAAAACTTTTTTCCACCCTTTAAAGGAAAATTGTATATACATATTTTTGTGTGTCCCTAGGACTTTTGGAAACTCAATTATATATATATTGTTGTACAACAATTTCTAAGGGGAAAGGAGGTTATTTTTTCTTCTTCATCATCATATTTGAAGACTTCATGGAAGGGGGTCCAAAAAATATTTGAAGAGTAAAAATAATAATAATAACAAGAGAAGGAGGAGAGGAATATTTTTTAAAGTTAATGTGAATTTAATTTTTTTGACTGAAGCACCTCAGCTGGAGTTGACGTTCCTTTCCGTGAATGCGTGTTCCTACTTACTCTGCATAGTTAAAGTTATTCGTTTCTGGGGGAAATGCTCTCATGGGAATTGTCACTTATTTCATGCCCAAAAGATACCAAAAGTTCATTCCTCAAAATTACCATTCCTAAGGACGAATATAAAATTTTAACATAGGGTCAATGTGGTCTTAATTGGATGAAAGAAGGGGGGGGGGGATATGTTATTATTAAATTATCCATTGAAATGGGAGGGGAATTTCATTTATGGAAATATATGTACATATTCTTTTAGTACGTTATAGAGCATTGACCATGAAAAAACAGTTTATTTATTATGTTGGAAATATTTTATATTAAAAAAGAATGTACAACATAAAATAATACACTTTTTATGAACATATAAAATTATGTTTGAAATATTTTATATTAAAAAAATATTGTATTAAATAATACACTTTAAAAAATATTAATTCTTAATATATGTTTGTTCAGTATCGATGCTACAATTTTAAGATAAATGTTTATTTGTATAGGTTTTACTATGCAATTTCATCAATTTTTATATATTTAATTATAAATTATCTATGTATATTATCTGTACTGTAATTAAAATAATATAATTAATAAAAATATTTAAAATAACGACAATTCGGTTAAAACATATATGAGCATTATAATTTAAATACAGTATGGAGGGTTTATTCTAAGTAGATGTTTAAATAGAGGTAGAATATATATATATATATATATATATATATATATATATATATATATATATATATATATATATATCATAGTATTTTTTCAAATAATCGGTATTTGTATTTCTTAGCTACGATAATTACATACCTATTTTTTCATAGATCAATTAATAAATCGTTATGTTAAATCTTTATTAATATATAGGTTTTAATCATTAGACTGAATTTTACTTGAATATGTGTTCTTACACGAGTGTCAACTGTTTTGAGGACAACAAAACACCTTCTACCTTTACCATGTCATATTTTAAACAAAAGTTTAATTTAGTTTGACCTTGAAAAATTACATTGAATATTAAAATGAAATATTTTATCTGACACCAAAGTAAACTTGATAAAAATGTGTTTTCATCTTCCACTCTGATTGCTCCTTCATTTTATGCCATGTCATAGTGCTTATCGTTGAACGAGTACGTTGGGTGATGTGCAGTATATCGAATTTATTTTTTTAATATGTATTTCAGAATATAAAGTTGTTATTATTTCTTCTTTATAATAGGACTTCACTCAAAAGTGTTAATGAGAATTCACTTTTATTATTTCTATCAAACTAGTCAATAGTCACAAGTTTAAATTACTCTTCGAGCTTATCCCAGTAAAAAGTATACGCTAGTATTTACGAGTTTTTAATCGTTACTGTTCATTGATTGTTTACCATAGAGATATAAAGACATAGAGGGCTTATTGGATTCTTCAGAGGAATACGTTTGTGTGTCCAATATAACATATCTTTCTATTTATATGATCAGCTTACAATGACATAGTATAAATTACTTTGTTTACATTGGACACACAATACAGCTGAACGATATTTATCTGCTATTTAGGAATAAGCTCTCTATATATTTATATCTCTATGATTGTTGCATATAATTAGAATTTAGGAGTTTTTCCATAAATATTCCTGCGAATAACTATTTCCCCCCAATAACGAGTTAAAACTCTTTGATGAAGTCGAAAAGTGTTTGGAGACTTTTTTACTCTCTAAAGTATTGACAATGGCACGTCAGGAATCCAAAATCTAATAACATAAACTATAATAGTTTTTTGAAAATTGCCATTTTGAATGGATCTACAAAAAAGGATAATAACACCTCTAGTTTTTTATTCAATTAACCTCACCCCATGGTCTATGTGATCCATTCATTTGTATACTATGTGTCTCCTCTCAATTACCATGACTCCCATCTGTTATTCATCCCTAGTATCCTTGTTGATCCTCCTAGCCCCAAAAATCTATTTAGTCTCCTCCTCCTCCTCCCCACATTCATTGAGACAAAAGGATCTATCCAATTATGTCTACTCAAGATGATGATAAAGAAATTAGTCTCTTCCTGTTTGTTGTCGAGCTCCCTTGATCTCCCCTCCTCTTAAAAGAAGATAAAAAATTACGCTTTTAATTATAGGACACAAGAAAATTATTATCGGGGGGAAAATCTAAAAAAAACATACAATATATTTTTAAAACGTCATAAAATAATAATAATAAACATCGTAAATGTTTGCACAAACAGATGTTTCCAGACTACTTACTCCTCTTCTTGTATATATGTGAATTTACTATGTGGTTCACGTTCCTCACTCTCCATAGTAATCCTCTCCCGGGATTAGAGAGAGAGAGAGACAAAGATCAAGGCATGGCTTCTGGGAATAGATTACAACCTTATTATTTTTTCACGTTTACTTTGGAATGAAAAAACACAATATGTATTAAAAAGGGGCGCCTGGTAAATGAGTACAGCAAAGGATTGATCCACCCAAGATCTATATAATAAGGTCTGAGCAATACAAAAACAAACATGTAATCCTAGCAGTGTGACTACTCAATGACGTCACCGGAGAAGGAATATATATATATATATATATATATATCGTCTCCGGTGACGTTATTGAGTAGTCACACTGCTTGGATTACATGTTTGTTTTTGTATTGCTCAGACCTTATTATACAGACCTTGGATCCACCGACCGTTTGTAATAACAGGATACACAACTGAGAAGACAAATCCCTCAACATACACTTTTTATAAAGTATAGCAAATTAAAATGGCTGCCCTTTCTACGAGAAGCAATTTGATATTCTTATACATAGAAAATGGGAGTTCCTATTTTCCAGTGATATATCACCTTATATCATTTTCATAAGCAGGAAGTCCTTTAATATAACGTCTCTTATTACTTTTTGTCATTTCTCCCTATTTCTATATTTTACGACTTATGAGGTATTTCGACTTTGATTACTCAAGGAATAAGAAGTATTCATTCCTTTTCTTCGTTGATTCATCGACTTTCAGAATATAAGATGTCGTCATAAAAGCGACTTAATATGACTCCATTTGTTGCTAACTTCGATATCCCCTTGTTTATTGATCTATTTTTAACCGGTAATCTTCGGTGGTGCAATCATGTTTATAATAATGTATAAAAATGTATTTTAAGGACCATATGATTATACGGTAGGTTAATATCATTTTTGGTTTTATTCCATGAAAAAATATTCTTATTCACTGTTGTTTTGATATGTTATTGTAATTTACATTATTATAACTTGTTTTTTTTTTCATCCAGACAATATATATATATTAAATATATCAAACAAAGTTTGAAATAATGGAGTATTAGTTTTGGTTACCAAAATAATAAGCATAAAGTATTACGTTAAAACATTTTATTTGAACTCTAAGACTCTCACTTTGATTTAAGAACAAACGTTTAAGAATCAAGACAATGAAATTAAAACAATTTATTGGTGTCTCATATTCTCTGATTAAAATCGGTTTTTTGTATATAACTTTCTTTATATTCTTTATGATACAAACTTTTACATCACATTATTTTAAGTCATAAAATATTACAAAAGGTTTACACCTACAAATATTCACATTTTTTTTATTTCAACGTACAAAAATTCTCAAAACTGAATTACTACTCTATTCAAACCTTCATCCAGTATCATCAGTCTATATGAACGTTATGATTTTGCCCACTGTCTATTTCACATTCAGTAGTATATATATTTTAATGTTCCTCCTATTTATATATAAAGAAACATTAACAATACAGAGATTATTATATAATATATATATATATATATATATATATTATTCCTTCGCCCCTTTAAAAAAGCGGAACAATGTGAAGCAGATTATAAACATTCTCAGCGATCATATGTCTCCCCAGTGTATCCATAGTTTCAAATATTCCCTAATCTCCTCTTTTATTATCAACTCCCTCTGGCACTTATAGCATGATAACCACACAGAGTCGGATAGAACAACATGTGGCCAACATTTGCTTATTAGCAGATCGATATAGGAGAGTATGTCTGTATAAATATCCATTTCAAAGAAGAAAAATATGAATAGATTTATATCATGCTGTTCTTTATGCAAGCTGTATATAAATATTTAAATTTGTAAGGAAATGAAAACTAATTGAGTTTTTTAATATTGTGAATGGTTTTTTTAGTGAATGAATATGCCCATGTGTACAACCATATTTGAATAGTTACGGATTGAAATAGATGGTATTCAGTTTAGCTTTACGGCTTATAAAGCTTATTCATATTCACTCAGATGTAACTCAATTGAACCATTTAATCAAAATAATTTAGTTCGTATATTAGTAGTAAAAAACAAACCAGCATTAATCTAAGTCAGGCCTGTAAGTTGACCTACCTGCAGTACAAATACAACCCAATGAATTACTTTAACCGACCTCTGACAGGATAACTGAAAATGTTTTTACAAATTTTAAATTATAATGTTTAGGTATGTACGATATCAAAACGGTTTTTATATGTATTTTATACTTGTATATATCCATATACAGGAATGAAAGTGAACTGGAACAGTCCAAAACGCCGTATCGCAAAATAAACTTGATAAAAAAATGCTTTGAACCAATTACGACTATGAAAAGTGAAGTGTAACGACAAAACCTTTTAACCACCTATAATTGTACATTTTATATAAAATTAAAAACTTGTAGGCGAACCAATGTTTCAATGTACCATTTATTGTCTAACTAAATAAATACTTTATTATCAAACTTCTTTCAGCATCATTATATTTAATTGTTGCTCAAACATAGTATATTCATGCCAGCTTTTTGAATGATTCTGTTGTTGTTCTCAACAATTAAATCCTTTTTTGTTTGAGCTTGAAAGAAGTACTTTAGAGAGCTCTCAAGAATATTTATTGTTTCTCTAACTAACTCTTCTCAAAATATATAACTACCACATATTAAGTTAATTTTATTATATCAGTCAAGGTAATATACTATATTTTTTATGATCAATACTGCAACTTTATTCGAAGAATGATAAATCTTTTACGTCAAAATCTGTCAACCCCATTGGTGGACTTTCGAAAACCTTTAAATCCCTAAGATAAGTAAAACAATGACGTACACTTTCAAATTGTTAGATATGAAGAGTTTAGTGTTAACGTACTCAACTGAATGATATGAGCTTCCATCAAAGAGAATATTTTAATCAGTGCCCAAAAATGAGCACATCAAAAATAATATATTTTCTTTGAATAGGAAGAGACTAATTTGAACGTCGAGGAAGGGTCCTGTCATTATATGTAGTCTATGTATGTAATCTTATCCTAATTCGCTTTGCAGATGCATATGTTATTATTTTGAACACACACACACACAAAAAATGTCCTCCCTCTCTTAAAATCCCCTCAAGATAAAATGGTGCTGTTTTTGTTTCGCTCGCTTCCTTCGGGGGACGTTTTAGTCATTAAAAAATTAAATTAAAAATAACAAGTGAAAAGCTTCTCCTTGTGTTAGTGTGTGTGTGTGACTCAGTGACAAAACAAAATAAAAGAACAAAGAGATGAATATGATAATAATAATAATCCCCCAGCTGTTAGCGCTCACCTCTCATATAAATGCATCCTGCTTTAATTTTAAGGGTCCTGATGCACAGATGTGAACCTTTTTTTCTGTTTTGTAAAAGTTATGCAGTAATGGGACATCACTATTGATTCCTTTTCATCCGTGAATTAATTTCATGCAAATAATGAATTAATTTGAAAGCCTTTTAAAAGATTTATAGATAAGCTTTATTTAACTTTTATTCGATGTTTTAAACATACAATTGTTTTAATCCTAAAATGATGTGTGAAAACAAATATTCCTCAGAATTAAACTTAAAGGGGCACAAATCGCTATATCTCAATCATTTATTCTTTAGTAACATGACATATTAATGGCATATAATAAAATTTCAAATGTCATATTTGGCGAAAAAATTAAAAAACTAATATAAATGTATTCGATAACATATTCGGGTAATATGTATTTTACAATTCCTATTTTTAACTTTTTTCAAAAGCAGTACTGTTTATATTATTAATGAAGTTGTTTGGAAATCAAATTTAATACAATAATTCGAGGTGTAATATTTGCAAGTTTATTTCAAAATTTATAATTGTTATTTTTTAAAGATAGCTGCAACTTTGCAGCTATCTTTAAAAAATTACAATTTTCTAAATATATATATATTTTTTTAAATTAACCAGTTCGTTTATTATGTAATAAATAAAAATGAGCTTTACATAAAACCCAAAGCAAATGCGTTATAAAAACATAAATAAACATTATAGTTTAAATTTTTTGCTCTGGGAAGGACACAAAGAATAAAATATTATATAATTTTTTGAAATCATTTACAATCAATTACAGAACTATTAAATATTTTAAACTCTCAACAAAAATGTTAAAAATAAAACATAGAAATTCAGAAGGCTATCTATTAGTATAATTTTTGAAATAATTTTTATCAGTTTTTGATGTTGGAGGGAGAGACTTGGAAGTATTTAATGATTCTTCCGGTAGGCGTCCACGTTGCTCTTTCTTCCAGCGAGGGGACTTTCAAAGATAAAGCTGAATATCTTGCTGCTGCCGACAAAATATGTTCCTCAGCTCGAAGGGATGCAGGGGTTCGTTGAAGGACGCTTTTGACATATCAGGGCCTTTGAGTTTAAAATACTAAAGGTCAGTGCCTTAGACTCCGGTGATTTGTTGTTCTTTCTGAGGCCGATAAATTTGCAAATATTACACCTCGAATTCTTTTATACTCGTATATAAATTTGATTTCCATACAACTGCAGTAGTTATATTAGCAGTACTGCTTTTGAAACAAGTTAAAAATAGGAGTACAATGATACAGCGGCCATAACAAAGTTTTTATTGCATATATATATATATATATTTATATATATCAAATAGGTTTTTCCTTCTAAAACATAGATATTATACGAAGTAATATAACGAAATAGATACTAGTTTGTGAAAATACATATATAGAGAATATTTATCCACTTGGGAGGGAGACAGCTACTTTTGCATGTCACGCAATATCTGTGTGGAACATGTCCAAGGCCTGAGGTCGGCCATACCCTTCACACAGCCAGGACCGCAGCTAGGGCCATTGGACGCAGCGTCCCCATATATCATTCTGCATGGGCATTTGGTTTTCATTTATTTTATATTCTTTATATAGTTTATAATTTATTGTTTCTTTATTTATTATTTAGACTAGTTACAAATATAACTAATATGCCCAATGGCAAGAAATATACTCGATTACACATAAATAAGCATTTTAGCATAATATGTTTATAGATTTTACATATGTGGTCTTCAGCAAATATATATTTACCATATTTTGATCTTGGAATATTCTAAACAAGCCCTTTACAATTCAAAATAAGTGCTCTGGCATTGTTAAGGGTTAATTTGCTAGATATGAGTATTTGCTGATTGCTAAATACAAATTACGTGAGGTGTGTGTTCTTTGTATTGTATTTCCAGGAAGATAATAATGAGCACAATTGGACACGAAGAAAGGATTGGCTGAGTATTTGTAGTTAAGTATCGTTGCCTTGTGATGTAAAAAGCGATTATCTTCATAATTACGGTCCCATACGAAGATTATATGTACAGGGGCCATGCTGGATTATTAGTAATGAGTCTGTAGGGACTCATATGATGTTGTTTCGGATTAATAGCATTATAGAGTAAAACTATTCAGGACAGTTGCAAAATGCGTCAATGAACATTTTTGGTCACATTTGTTGCACTAAAGAATTACCTTATGTAAAAGACGTGTCATTTATTACATAAAAGCTCGCGATGCCTTTTTCAATCCTTTGGTAGTTTTCATGTAGAGCTTCGATCTTACTGGCACATATTTAATTAATTCACTAGCCCATTTTCCTCGTGGCGCTCCTAAATCCGGGATTTTGATTTATCATATAATGTGGCTATTATAGAGGTGGACTGATAATTGATTTTATCAGCTGATATATCACTGATAGTTTTTTAATCGAATGATCAGCCGATAGTTTTTCATGTTTATATTAACTGAAAAAATGTAAAAAATAAATTTTTATGTTATATAAATCCATCTTTAGTCATTTGTTACAACGGCAAAAAAAATTATTAGGTTTTACACGCTTACTGTGTTTAAAGGAACAGAGCTTTCTTTGACTACTATTAACCTCGTAAAAGAAGTTGAGCTTATCTGGTAAATTGTTCGAATTTATTATTTCAGAATATATTTGAAAAATAAATCCATTTTTTATTTAATCTTCGAAAAGATAAAAATGCAGCTATTGGCAACTATCGGTGTTTAAATTTACCGATATCTATACTTTGAAAATATACTATCAACGCCGATTAATCGGTAAATCGATATATCGTTCGATCTCTAGTTATACTTTGAAAAAGGTAATATCAGTCTATCTATCTAGTTATTAATATAAGTGAATACACTTCCAACGCCTTACTTGGAACAAACAAATAATACATTTCGTAATGAAAGAGGCATGGAATACTTGGACATAATTGAAAAAATCAATCTAACTTATTATAAATCATTTGGTTATGATTTTTTTATATTTCGGATGAGAGAGAAAACATGTATATCTTTTTATATTAGTATATTATCCACATATAAGTTGATCCTTGGCCCTCTGTAGGAAGAAATCAGTGACTTCAAAAGGATCCTTGCTGTTCTTCTGGAGATATGACGTCATTAATAGTATATTCATACAATCGGGATCGATAACCCTCTGATTTACTTGTCCATATTTCAAAGATTAGAAAAAAATAATAAAATATGCCGTCCATAAGTTTACTTAAAAAAATTAAGCCCCTTCAAATGACATTAAATCTATCGATTCCTTTCAATATACTTGATATTTACAAATAGAAGTGGTATTACATGACTACTAAGAGTTTGCTAGTATGTTTTATACAAAGATAACCCAGACATCAAATACTTTAATACTCAGCAGCATTAAAGATGATTAATATTCATATCGTAGATCTTATCAGATACCATATAGTATCATATATCATTCTATTCATGGCCTCGCGCAATAATTTGACCAAAGCTCTCGGGTTTCCTAAGGTCTCTTATGGCGCAAAGGGAAACTCTATGTATTATTATTTTTTTGACTGACACTTATATTATGAAGCTTAGTATTATGAGTTGAATATATACAATTGTCCTTTGAATAAGTACTTCATTTCCTCAGGATCGTAGGGGTAAAAAATATATATGTGCTCGGGTCTCAAGTGCCCATGCTTGACCTATTTCAATAATGGGAAAGATAATCTTTTTTATTTATTTTGAGTGAGAGCTTAAACAAAAGTAATTCTCGCTGAGAACCTTCAATGGAATAATAATTACTTCTTTTTTAGTTCTGAGTTTTTTGAAGTATGAGGAAAGACGAATAATTAAAGGAAAAGTTTAAAAATATATATTTGAGTGATGAATTATGCTAAAAGGATTTGCTTTTTTGAGGGTGAAATGTTTTTAAATATATATTTTAATCAAGTATTGTTTCATTTTAACAAAATAATATTTTATTTTGTATGTATGTTTTCTTTGAAAGGGTTTTAGGTAAAGGCAATACTAATTTAATTGGTTTGAATATTAAATGAAAACATTCAAGACCCCTTTGTTTAATCAATTATTTCCTGATTCAGTTCATTATTTAGACAATGGACTCAAAAATAAGGTAAATGTTTCTGTATAAGTCTTATCAATTTAATGTTGATGGGAATTTTTGTATTTCAAAATAAGGTGTAAGTTCTTAATAAATAGTTTCTGAATTAAAGTTTCCTTTTTCTTATCATAAATCATTAATAGTATTTCATATTGCTTGAATGCTACTACTAATAAAGAATATAATGCAGTTTGAATTTTATATCAAGAGCGCTATTACTTAATCAAACATAAGTGAAATATATTTAATTGAATAAATGAAATAGGATTTACAAATGAATTGAATTTCCATATAATTTGATTCCAAGTGTACTTTGTTTTATATATGTCGTAAATGAAAGAAAAGTATGACGCAGAAAGGAGAATATAATTATAATAAAACTCTTATATAATAAATCCTTTTGCATTTTTGTGAAACAATAAAAGCTTTAGAAGTATCATAAAATAGAATATATTTAAAAATATAATTTCATAATAAGGGGATCGATAGCCGTGTGCATTAAGGCGTGTTCAACTCTCATTGTGGGGGGCGCAGGTTCGAATCTTGAGAGGGGATGGCCATTTTGGTCTACCTCATTGATAGGATCCTAGGTTCAAGAGACTAATTTTAATGCTATAATGCTTATTTATATCCTGTCGGATGCAATTCTATCGACCATATAGGCAAAAAAATCATAATACATATTGAAATTCATATTAAATATACTTATCAATTTAAAAAAATACTTAGGGTATTTATTACAGCAAATTATAAATTCAAATAATATAAATAATTCTACCCGTTATGTATCCATTATACAAAAAATATATATTATTTTAGAAAAACTGTAATATACATTTTACTTTAAAACTATTTCCTTCTTAGACCTTTACATAAACGAATTATTCATCTGCAAAAATATTTCCTGCCAGCATGACGTAGTTGGGAGGAATATATATGACGTAGAAGGGGAGGATCTTCGGACGAAATCTTTAGAAAAGCCTTGATGATTATCTTGTTCCATACCACACAAATCAGCTTAGAGTTCATTAAGGGCTGCTGCATATACATATATAGAGATTACTTACTCATAAGATCAGTTCATTTACCCCCAGTTGAATGTTTCTAAGGAGAAACATGATACGTTCTCCAGAGGCACCACATAGGTCTTGAGTAACAATGGAGTACAGCAAACACATTATTATTATTACTATATGTACGGCTTTTTCCCCAACAATAATAACATTTAATGGCCTCTTCTGAAATACTTTGGGTTGGGAAATAAACCCCATATAGTATGAATGCTTCATATGCCATTAAACATGGTAAAAAATAGGTACGTTTGTGTGTGTCGAAATATTTATATGTGAATACTTTGGTGAGTTGTAATGTTTTGATATCTCTTTACGATTTTATAGAACTAGAGGCATATATACACTCAGAGAGTGCAAACCTCCGCCGTCACGGGGTCCTTATGAGCCTTCCGAGGCGGATTTTTCACGACAGGGGCGGCGTAAAGAGACGGGGAGGGTTCCCCTCGACGGAATTCCGAAAGGAAGACGCTCCTGGCACCCGATTTCACAGCACAGCGACATCTATTGGCAAGTAGGCTAACTTGAAATATTTATTAGTATTTAGCTCGTTTTGCATCTTAATTCTGCACTCAGAGATGCCAAAATTTAATCACTTGTTACTTTTGACATTTCCAACAAATCAACAAAGTTTCATCCAAATCCGTTCCGTACTTTTTGAGTTATCCTGCTGACAAACAAACCAACAAACAAACAAACCAACAAACCACGCCAGTGAAAACAATACCTCCTAAGGCGGAGGTAATAATAAGTATATAAGCAATAGATTTGATTTTATTGTCTAAAACATATTACTAATAAATGAATAATTCAAATGATTGAAATTTTACTCATGCTTCTTATTTGTTTTATTTATTGTGCATTCAGAGTTTATTGATGTTAGAAATGTCAAATTGTTTTAATCTTTTATAAAGTTTTAGACTACAATGTCTATGTATGTGTTTTATACACAATTATGTTCGTGTTAATAAAGATTGGATGAAAAGAAAAATGAACTCCACAGACAGAGATACTGAATATATATGTTTTTTCATCATCGATGATGATCCTTACTCCTAAAGATCATAGAAGGAAAAAGGGGACATGAATTATATAAAAAGAAAGTAGTGGAACTTTCTTCGTCAGCTTATAATTAATAATTAATTTCATTTTTTTGCTTATTTACATGTTTACAAATGTGAAGTGAATAAAAAGAAAAAAATATACATCAAGCATTAATAGTTAAAATTGCATGATTCCTACAAGAATAATTCAAATCCTACTTCCTTTTTTCAACATCCACTGTTTGACCAATCATAGCCCTTATAGGGCCGGGATAGTTAATCGAGATCAATACCATAACTGGAAGTCAACAAAACCTCATTTATTAAGGAGAATATTTTCACAATTTTTTTATATAACTTTTTCTTTCCTTCATTATTTATATTACAAATTATAGATATTATAACTCAAAGGAACTTTATTGTGCCTTTAAGTATCTTATTGAACAGATAATTTTAGCTTAGTTATAACATTTGCCACATACAATTGAACAAATGATGTAAAAGAGTAAAAAAGTTTATATAAAAAGAGGTACTATTTATATACTGAAATCACTTCCATAAATGAAAGGTTTTGTTGATTTACATTTTCGGCGTTGATCCCTATATATATGTATCCCCGTTCTAGCTTTTTATATAGTCCATATACAATAAGACGAACAAAACAACTATAAAGCTAGCTAACTGAAAAATAATGTATATAAATTAAATTTCGAGAAACATCATAAAAACAACTTTACCAATATTTTTATTATTATTATTTATATCATGTTTGTGTATGCTTCTGAGATTGAATAATGAAATAAAAAATCACGAAATTGTACATCCATGGAACAGCAGACGAGTCTCATTCTCCTTCCCTTCCTCACGCAGGCAGTACATGGAATCCCGTGAAGCAAATCCATTAAGAACGAGAAACTATTACCTTGACTAATGGTGTTGAAAGGAAGAAAAGAAAAAAAGATGGAGGTACTTAACATGGAAGAAGAAAAATGAAATAAGCGTTACACATTATTATTTATTATATTATTCCTACTTTATTATTTCTCAAAATATGGTCTATATACATGCATATGTACATGTATGTTTATATATATACGCCTAAATGCCGTATGCATTCATGGAGACCATAAATTATGAGATGAAAGTAAAAGCGTTTATTCGAAAAATTACAAAAGAGTACATAATTTTTTGCAGATATTCATGCATAAAATATGAACCAAGTTGTTTTTGATATTATATATAAAGATAGATAGATATATTCAATGTATGTAATATATATTACCTTTTTTCAATTTACAAAAAAATAAGTGTTTACGTTTTTTTTTAAAGAATCTCCAAAAAAACTGACGACGTTTTTTTTGAAAAAATCTTTAAAAAGTGACGACGTTTTGTTATAGAAAATAACCTCAAAAAAAAATTCTCAAAAAAGTGATGACGTTTTTTTAGAAAACATATTTTTAAACTTCCTTTGTAAAAAATGTCCTCACTTTTTTTTGAAGTTATTTTCTTAAAAAATTATTATCACAAACGAAGGAAAATATTTAACTCTCGGCCCGGTGTAAAAGAACCGGGACACCGGTCATTGTCGGGACGCTCAAAAAACAGCCGGGATCCGGTCCAGGTACCCGGTCGTTTTCCTGATATATATATCTATATATATATATATCGTAATATTACGAAATTTATTAAATATTTTCATTATTCTGCATGCAATTGGTATGAATTATTTGAAAATCGCTTGTTACCCCCATCCTCCGCCGAAGAAGGTATTGTTTTCACTGGCGTTGGTTTGTTTGTCAGCAGATAACTCAAAAGTACGTAACGGATTCGGATGAAACTTTGTGGATTGTTTTGAAATGCCAAAGTAACAAGTGATTAAATTTTTGGCATCTCTGAGTGCAAATTAAGATGCAAAATGAGCTAATACTAATAAATATTCAAGTTGCCTACTCTGCCAATAGATGTCGCTGTGGCTGGTGAATCGGATGCCGGGAGCGTCCTTCCTCTTGGAATTTCCGTCGAGGGGAACCCTCCCCCGTCCTTCTACGCCGCCCCAGTCGTGAAAAATCCGCCTCGGAAGGCTCATAAGACCCCGTGCGGCGGAGGTTTTGCACTCTCTGAGTAATAATGCCTCAGTTTTTAAAGTGACATATATGTATTATTATTGTCATTTATTCAGGCTTGTGAGCGTTCAGCTTTTTTTGCGTTCAGCGTTCCGTTCAGTTTTCAAAAAAAATTAGCGTTCCGTTCAATGTTTTTTTGCTTTCAGCGTTCCGTTATCGTTCAAATATTAAAAAATAATTTCCCAAAAAAGTACTGCTAGTGGTGACGTTTTTTTTTAGAAAAGAATTTCCCAAAAAAGTACTGCGTAGTGATGACGTTTTTATTATTTAAATAATTTCCCAAAAAGTACTGCGTAGTGATGACGTTTTTTTAAAAAAAGTACTGCGTAGTGATGACTTTTTTTTTTGAAAAGAATTTCCAAAAAAGTACTGCGTCGTGATGACGTTTTCTTAAAAAAGTACTGCGTAGTGATGGCATTTTTTTTTTTAGAAAACAATTTCCCAAAAAGTACTGCGTATGATGACGTTTTTTTAAAAAAAGTACTGCGTAGTGATGACGTTTTTTTTAGAAAACAATTTCCAAAAAAGTACTGCGCGTAGTGATGACGTGTTTTTTAAAAAATTACTGCGTAGTGATGACGTTTTTTTTAGAAAACATTTCCAAAAAAAGTACTGCTTAGTGATGACTGTTTTTTTTATAATAATTAATAATTAAAAAAAAAGTTGCGTTCCGTTCCGCGTTCCGTTCGTTGACGTGCGTTCAGCTGAACGCCGTTCAATTTTTGCGTTTCCGTTCACAAGCCTGCATTTATTATATTTTTTATTCTGTTATAATCAGTATTAACAATAGTAAGTACTGATTCCTAGGTTCGATAGACTAATTGTAACACTCTAATATTTATTTATATCCACACGGATCATTCGAACCAATTATGCAACAACAAAAAAAACTAGAAACTATTTTT
>CP045901.1:1813400-1833981 GCA_013387185.1 Caligus rogercresseyi | reverse complement strand
TAATCAGATCCATAGAGGACCCTAAAAAATATAGACAAAAATGTACGGATATACTTCGGAAAACAATCGATTTCATAGAAAAACTGCACTTTCGGTTGACGATAACTAATTTCGGGAATGTATTCCTCAAAGTGTTTCCCTAGTTCAGATCTTCAAAGATATTTACAACTAAGGGCGCATGTCCCGTTAGGTGTAAACAGATTAAACTCTAGCATTTTCCTCAATGGAGTCTAAGGACCTTGACGTGTGGAGTGTCTTTGTGTGAAAACTTTGAGCTTCTCATGGCTACAGAAGGCACCTAAGAACAAAGACATTTGGTCAGGCGACTCAAAAATACATTTATCAAAATACTGGCTATGAGTACCGGGAAAGATATTATTCATGGGTCCACTTGAACTTCCATATCTCTTAAGTCGTGTGTCCTCACTGTAAGAGGATGATAGAGTCCTGGAGGTCTTGTCTGGCATAAGTTATTCATGGAGACGAGCATTTAAACGACAAAAGGACGTTGGAAAGGTCCTCAGAGTTCTTCATTGAAATCATCTTAAACGCCCATATTTTATAATATATATATATATATATATGTATATATCACATATTGTCATTGAGACTGTCCTGGATAGAATATATCATTATCAATTAAAAATAGTTTCTTATTTATAGCGTTTCTGCCATTCCAGTAGTCAAATATGATAGCCATTTGAAACAGTATTGCAATTATATTATAGCCCACTTTTGGTCTCTTTAAAACGTCTAGTTACGGAAACTAGTATATTCACGTTGATGAATTATAGTACCTACTACTCAAATATAATATTTTTATTTTTCATACATCATTTCTCCTGTATTATATATGCATGGATTGCTTTAGATATATCGTAATAAAAATATTAGTAATATTCTCTTTGAAATTACAAAATAAATCTTATAAACATGATAAATGAATTTCTTAAGTCTACTGATTTGAAGCTTACTTTACAGCTAATTTCCTATAAAATATATCCCTCACTTCTTTTTATTTACAACATTCGTATTAATTTATCTCGGATATAATCGTTTTGAAATCATAACAATACAAAAACATATTATTTTTCTTTTTTCTTGTGTTTTAAAGAACCATCTCATCTTTATCTTATAGTATTTGCCCATGTAATCGTCCAAAAAAAAATCATTCTTCACATCTCTTTGTAATCTATTTGTGAGAACACTTACAAATATGCTTGCCTCCTCTTAACTATGCATTTATCTCCAACAGTATAATCACAAAGAGTACAACAAACGTCATAAGTTTATAAGCACACCAATTGATATAAAGTTGGAGTTCATGTAGTGGACAAAATTGAATGAACCACGCTTTGGAATCCACGGTGGCCAGTTGCTCTTTGAAATAAAATTCTTAAAATAGGAAATCCCGGATTTAGGAGCGCCAACGTAGAATTGGCTGGCGATATAATGAAATATGTGCCAGCAAGATCGAAGCTCTACATAAAAGCTATCAAAAAGATTTTAAGAAGACATCGGGCATTTTTAAACCAATTTAATATATGATTTATCCTTTATATTAGATTATTCTTCAGGGCAGTAAATATGAACTAAAATGTTCATTTATGTATTTTTGCAACTGCCCTGAATAGTTTTACTCTGTTCCTGTATATAATTTTAGTGTATTTATTTTTACACTGTTTAAAATTTTCATAGCTAACTGAATAAAATTTTTTAACCGAATTTTTATTATAAAATAGGAGCAAAATTAAAGTATATTTTACATACAAGTTTCTGGGGAAATATGTAGCTTATAAAAAGTATAGTTTGATTCTGTAAACAAAAAATGGAGATACAGCCACTCATTTTCACAAAGGACAACTCAATATTGGACTTCATAAGACATCTTTGAATACTTTTATAACTTGTTCATGTTTTATCAAATTTCAAGCAAAAATAGTTTTTTAATTTAAAATATTGGCAAAGACTAAGTAGGAAAATTAATCGGATATAATAGTTGTCGAATTCTACACTTCTTTAAAAAGGGATATTGATTTTTCAGCCATTAACATACTTTTATAAATTTTATAGAAAAAGTGGGTTCGATAATAAAAGAATTCAATATATATATCAGACTTGTTGACAGAAAAATTGTCGTTTGTCGTTCACTAAAATTTATCGTTCATAGTTCGTTTTAATATTGATCGTTCGTCGTTCATCGTTCGTCATTCTGAAGAAAATTGACGACATATTTTTTTTAGAAAGGCATTTTTTTTCTTCATTCTGAAAAAAGTGATTACGTTTTTTTAAGGGAAAAAGAATAAACTTTTTTTTTGTTGATACTTTTCTTCTGTTCGTCAAATTTTTGAACGAAGAATGATTACAAATGAACGACAAATCAACAAGTCTGATACAGACATATATATATATATCAGGAAACGACCGAGACACTTTTTTCACCGGGACACGGGCCGGGACTTAATTTTTCAAGCCGAGCCAAAACCGACCGGGACTTCAGTATATTTTCGTTCCTTTGTCATTCTGAAAGTGACGACGTTTTTTAGAAATGAGATTCCCAAAAAAGTGACGACGTTTTTTTAGAAAAAAAATCCTAAAAAAAATTCTGGAAGAAAGTGACGCCGTTTTTTAGGAAAAGTTCCTAAAAAATCCCAGCCCGGTGACTTTTCAGCCACCGGGCCGGGACACTAAAAAAACCGATCGTTTCCTGATATATTATATATATATATACGAATCACTTATCCACTTGTGGAATTAATTTGCTGATTTAAAAAATTCAATAGGCAAGGCAACACTACCAAGTCATTTAAAATGTTGACATGTAGCTAACAAAGGGTTCCTCAAGACTTTACACGTCATGCCCTCAATGATTGACTCTAATAATAATACTTTTGGATAGTCATTGTTTGAATAATCTTTTCGTCCTCGTTGAATCATCCTTATTTAGCCTTTGTCATAGTCACACACTCCCTAAGTCACCTTTTGCTGAGTCAAGTCTTCTGTGTGTGTGTGTGTTTATATATAAAATATATGTATATTGTACTTGTCATCTTTGTGAACATTTAAAGTTTGTCATAGCTATATTTTGTTGCGACTTAACTTTGTCATTTGCTCAACTCGAGTTAATATTGGTCTTCAAACAATACTTGTAAAAAACAGTTGGCATGATCTGAGGCAAGTCTTTAGGTGAGAAAGTCAATTTTATGTAGTCATACATGTTTTCCCTTCAAGCATGAACATTTATAGGGTAGTATGTACGAGATCATATAAGATAATTTAGTATCCTGTTTTTTAATAAAAAATAACTTTATTAAGATGATATATTCTATTAGCGCAACACAATCACAGAAAACTTATTACGTGTCCACAAACATGACAATATATTACAGCAATTCAAAAAACCATAGTATGGAAGAAATGGTAAAACCACTCAATTCCGGCCTGTGAGACTTGGAAGCTATTATAAATAATAATCATAAAATGTATCTTTAATTTTTTATAAATTATCATGATTTTCAACGATTTCGGTGGTCGTTATGTTAAGAGTATTGATTGTAATGTTTCAATTTCGAGCATTATGATATTCCCTAACAATTTAATTACTTTGTATTTCTTTATAAATGAAAAATAAGGCTAGATTATGTTTAACTATTTATGCAATTGTTTAACCCCAGATGTTTCTTTAGAACCAAAACCGATTATAGATCGTTGATATATTTCTTATGTACATTATTACACCCACGTCTTTTAAACGTTTTTTTTTCTTCCAGCTATTTAATGTTTTTTAAGTATATGTATATGTGTCACTATTTCTTTCTTAGTTTTATTATTGATTGTTTACTTTTATTGAAATACATACGGAAAGTAAAAAAAGTTTAAAAAATAAGTCTAAATTATGTCAAAGTCTGTATTTTCTCTGTTACCTTTCATATATAAAACATATTCCTAACGTTTATAAATGTTGTCTAAAGGCTTCCATCATTTGCACACAAATACCTTCCAACCAATCATACATAGACGTCCTTTGTTGCACACACTCACACATGAAAAAATCCCTTTTCCAATTGCAAAACACATCGTTACACGTATTAATCCATAAGAAATGCCTTTCTCATATAAGGAAAACCCTCCTCCTCAAAGTACGTTTCAAATCATTTAACAAGGGGTCCTTGATTACCATCATCATTCCTCTGCCATATACACACTACATATATAAAACCATTCTACATAATATATATGCAGTTACCATAGGCATACATGCAGTCAATTGAAAATGCATAGTGCAGCGGTGCAAACTGCGTACACTAATCATTATTGCTTACTTAAGAGGGCAAAATGCATTTCTCAACTGCGTCACACTACATGCATAAAAATAATAATAATAAAAATAATGTGGTTTTTTTTTGTTGTCAAAAAAGACATTATTGTATATATAATTTCATGCCCGATTAAATTACTGCCTTTTTCTTGTTGTGTTGCTACTTAAGGAGCACATATATAAAAGGGGTAGGAAGAATGTAAAACATATTAGATAGAGTAAAGCAGGTAGGGAATACCTATAGTATGAACGTCTTGAGAGAAATAAATAAATAAAAGTAGGGAAATATGCCTTATGTATGGTTCCTTTGTTAGTCATCAAACATTAAGGAAAGCCTTTCAGAAACAAATCACTTGTAAAAAAAAAGAAATCATTGTCCTCGGGTTCCCAGACGATCAAAAGTTTTTTCTTGATCGTTAAAAACAATGGTCTTCTGTTTTGGGGAGGAGGAAGAGGGCTTCTATAATATGTATTGTGTGTTGTGTGTCTTGAAAGAACACAATAACACAATGAAGAATGCTTTTACGGAACAAGAATGGGGCTCCTAAAGAATAAATATTTTAGACATATTGTGCGAAGAAGATCGACTAAGAAAGTTAAATTGTGCTATATAAAAAAGTAAGGACGTCAAATAATTCTATAAACCAACATATTTGTCCTTTAAGTATGTTACAATTAAAGTAAAATCATATTTCCCCACAAATACTGAGTGTATCAAAGCTTAGTGTAAAATATGCGTGGACGACTCTGAAAAGGGCGGGTTCGACTTTCCGTCATGAAGGTCATGTTTGATTCAACCAGGTGTAATTTGAATGCAAGTAGTATATTTATTCATATCTACAAGGATATTGTTTAATTCCATCCATGAAATAAGCAATCCAGACCTCAAGATTGAGGATGGCTACTCTATGATACTCGATAGATTATCATCTCCTACATAGACAACCTTATTATCCCGTTTTCTTATACGTCAAGATATAAATCTCTTGATTTAGGTAAATTGATATTAA
Organism: Caligus rogercresseyi; assembly: GCA_013387185.1. NCBI lineage: Eukaryota > Metazoa > Arthropoda > Copepoda > Siphonostomatoida > Caligidae > Caligus > Caligus rogercresseyi. Next base: position 1,828,653 of record CP045901.1, on the reverse strand, counting down.
TTGAAGGTGGGATTTGTTGTTCTGCGACGTCTGTGTGTTCCTCCCACGTCTTATGTCTTCATTCACTTGAATAAGACGTATATTCTAATATTATTATTATTGTTGTTATTCTAAATATATTATTTACAAATCTTTCTTCCTTGAAAGCTCATTGTTGAATACATTTTTGATTGCTATACAGCCACTTTTTTAAGGAAAACTATAAAATGAAGGGCTGCCTTATAAAAAAAGGGAAACCCAGGGATTATCATTCGTTCTTCCCATTCATATCCCATGTGAATGGATATGTACATATATATGTATTTATGTATATATATATATATATTATATATTATATATACAGTCGTCCCTCGCAAAGTCGAGACGGCCCGGAGTCCACTACAAGACCACCGCCATACAGTGGGGTCGCAATGCTGATATATATTGAAATTTTATATATAATTATATAAGTATATTATATATTGAAAACGGCGCAAGCGTCGTCGCGTAGTAAAAGAACTGCGAAAATGTCGAGGTGCGAAGTAGCGAGTGCCGACTGTATTGGGTCGCGGTTGATATATTATTGAAATTTAGAGAGATTTGACATCACCTGGCGTTTAAACCTACTGCCATTTTGCCTTGTTGTCGTACGTGCATCTCATCATGTAGTTCGGGCGGACCTGTTTATGGGTCGCCATCTTGCTTTTTCGAAGATTTACCAGTTTTCCCCGCAATATCTCTTAACGGGAGCAAGCCGTCGTCGCGTAGTAAAAGAACTGCGAGATGTCGAGGGGCGAAGTAGCGCGGGCTGACGTAATAAATATTATAATATATATATAATATAGATATAATATATATATATATATATTTATATATACATTACGAATGCCATCCCTAATCCTTTTGTCTCTTTTCTGCATTAGAGTACTTATATGGATGTATATTTATGAATACATTGATGCATCTTTTGGGTTTTGCATTACTTTTTATAAGGACTCCGGCATTTTTCTTTTCTTTTGAACAAAAGAAAGGGTTGAAAATGAGAATAATAAATAATAATATCAATACGTATTCAAAACTCTTTTCATTATTGTCACTATTATTTCCATGTTTTTTTTTCCTTGTTTTTGTATATCCCCTAATCATATGATAATAATAAGATGAAGGGAAAACACCTTTTAATAGTGCATTCAACTTTACAATCCTAAAAATGAAATATAAACAGTCTCTGCCATTCATGATGCATTCAAACAGCTTAACAAACTAACTGGGTTGACATATGACTGTAGGATAACCACCACCTACCAAATTAATAACTGGATACACAATAAACTGAAGAAAATAAAGAAAGAGCTTGTTTTAAGTCAGTAATTGAATAAACAAAGAATACTATTATCCCTGAACGTTCAAATTCTAAAGCCCCATGGGTAGTATATAAGGGGGAAAGTTGCCAAAAAAATCCAGTGACGAAATGGTAATAATTTATACATTAAAGTTTTTTTAACAGAATCAATATAGATGGACGTCACTGGTATTTATTATAGGAATTCCCTTCTTCTATTCCATAGTACTCTAATAAAATGTCGATCATATTTCATTGTTCATATTGCTTGGCAGTCATTTGAAGTATATTTATTGCATCTTTAAGTTTTATTTATAATTATTTGGATTGATAGAATTGACGTCAATGGTATTATTTATTGTAGGAATTATATTCTTCTATTTCGTAGTACTCTAATATTATGTAAATCATAGGTCATTGTTTCATATTGCTTGGCAGCCATTTTAAGTATATTTATTGCATCTTATATATATTTTTAATTATTTTTTTGCCTATTTGGTTTGATATGATTGCATCCGACTGGATATAATTACGCAATCTAGCATAAAATTAGTCTATGGAACCCTGGATCCTATCAATGACCTTCCCCTCTCAGGATTCAAACCTGCGCCCCCAACATATTTCTTTCTTTCAAATAATGGGTGATTTATTTAAAAGTCATACAATTATCATATATATGTCGCAGCAAAGATGGAGATCCAGTAGAATCATTAACTCCCCTGGTAGATATTACGATCCTTATATCTTCTAGGAGAGATGTTACTTAAATATGGAGATAGTAATAGTTTACGATGCTATATAAGACTATATATATTTCATTTACAATTCTTATTCTATATTTTGGGAGAAATGATTTCATTTGTGTGTTCAAGGAAGTAAATGCGACGCAATGTTTTTTACATGTATCTATGTATTATATATTAATAACAATTTGATACCACCTCAGAAGAAATCGATCATAATAGAAATAGTTTGAATAACATCGTCTTATCATCTCCATATTTAAGTCCTTATCCTTTTTAAGAGATACACTCTGACTTCTTCTAGTAGAGTCGTGATTCTTCTGATATATCGCGATAGGAGAGGATACGATCGTGATTTCTACGAAGAGATTCAACGACTTTATTGGATCTCCATCTGACCTGCGACAATACAAAGTTAGTTGAATGTTTCTTGAGTCAGTTGAGTATCCAATTATTATTTAGGTCGGCGTGAATGACATATTTCTTCAAAGCATGTCTTTAACTGATTAAAGTTAATCTGTGAGTTATTGTTTTAAATACGTATTATTTTAATCTTGATGATCGGATAAGGACTTTAACTAATACCAAAACAAACTGTCTCTGTTTACTACAAATTACTCTTATTATCAATATATATTTTTACCATATTTTTCCCTATTATTGTTTTATCGAAAATAACGAATAAATAATTAAAAACACATTCACGCAAACATTCTCTTCTCGAATCCATTATTCTCTATTGTGATGTGTACATCTCTCTCAATATATATACACACATATATATAAGGCAAGCTTTGTAGATATCCAATAACCGGAGAAGGCATTAAATATCCTTTTTCGGATCAATAATTCAATTCTACATTGATCATGTTATTATTTGATTCTCTCACAGATAGTTTTATTATTATTATTGAAAACAGATTTTCCAATATTTTGAATATATAAGACAAATATATTTGTGTGTGTGCATTTGTAAACCTGAACAAAGAGGCTCCCTGAAAGGGTAAATACATCAATAAATTAAAGGCCACACAATTTCTACTTTGATAGATACATTCCTTTGACAAATGCCTAATGAAAATTTTATGAAAGTTGAATCATGTATAGACAAAAGATACATGATACTTATGATCTAAATAAATCTTACGGAAAAACTAATGTATTTATTGCTTCTTTGCTATTCTTTCGTATTTGGCCAAGTAACCACAACCTTGAGAGTCGAGAAGTTATCAAAGATATGATCTTTGTGACATTCCTCGGACTATAATAGTGCATTTTAGGTCAATTTATATGTATCCCATATTTTGTCTCAAATCATAATGTTCCTCAATATTGAAATCATAAGGGCTCTCATGAATCAAAGAGTCAGATGGCTTGGGACAGGTTTTATAAGTCCTTTAAATCTGTATCCTTGGTTTTCTCATTTTTCTATAAGCGTTATACGATTTTTTAAATCTATCTTTGTAAAAACTAAGGTCATCCAATTATGAAGGATGGATCTCTAACTCCCTATACGAAGATCAATCATAGCATGTTTAGATCAATAATCATCCAAGTAATATGTGGATAAATGACTCAAAAAACTATTTTGAAAGTTGTCGTCCAACTGAATGAATCAGCTGACAGTATGTTTAGATTCCTTACAAATTTGGATGGAAATACGGTTAGATAAAACATACATGAAAGTTCACTTTTATTGCCTGAAAACTGTACTTTCAAGAAAACCTAACAGCAAACGAAGGATCATGTCTTAAACAACAAGTTATCTCAATTTCCATTGGCTGTACAACATGATAAACGATTGGAAAATCAATGTATGTACATACGGAGAGACCTCATTCTTCATTCTCTGCCTTCATAAAATCCTTAAGCATTAATGTATACAGACCCACCAGAGACTCCTTTGAGGAGAGGTCATTAATGATAACCCTGTCTTTAATTAATTAACCCTTATCATGAGAAGAACTCTGCTTACAATAAAAGATGCACTAATGTATTAGAGTATTTATGTGAGCCCTTACAGGCGGTCAAATTACTTTTATTCATAAAATCCCTTACAAACGTAGCATTTAGAAACTTTGACTTCATTTCATATTTTCCAATTATCTCTTCCTTCTTCAATTAGTCTCAATACAAAAACTCAATCCTTTTTTATCCCCCCCCCCCTCCCTCTCCGTTTTCAAAAGAAAAATTTGTATACAATCCAATAAATAGAATAATAAATATAATTTCATAAATCTAATAATAAAGGCAACAGAGATGAAAGGAACTTGATTTTTCAAAGGGAAATCTTTGAGAAAAAATTAAATGAATACGTATAAAAACATGAAAAAAGACTTTTCATATATATGTACACAAAGAAATTGAAGAAGCAATGAAAAGAGGATGAAAAAAATTAGTTTTTTTATGTGTATACACATTGACTTGCATTAGTTTGATTGTAGAATAACTACAAGAGCATATGAGAAGGAAGGGGATTTTGTATTCATGTTCAACAATCAATAAACAAGTCGCTTATATGTTTTCCTTTGTATTAGAGAGTTTTGTTGGAGAAAATTGGATCCGATGAGTAAAATATCATACATCCTGCAGTTGTTTTAGGGATCCAATGGCCCCAGACCATAGAGATAAAAATATATAGAGAGCTTATTCCCTTCATCTGTATTTTTGTGTCCAATATAAACAAAGTAATTTGACCTACGTCATCTTTAGCTGATCATAGAGATATAATCTATATCTATGATCAGCTTATGATGACGTAGTACACATTACTTTGTTTATATTGGGCACAGAAATACAGCTGAACGATGTTTCTCTGCTAATTGGAGGGAATAAGATCTCTATATCTTTATATCTCTATGTCCAGACTGACTGGGTTTTTTTGAAGCTCCCAAAACTTAACTGGGAATTCGATTACTCAAGAAATGACCCATCAAGACAACTTTATGTGGGAGCGAAACAAACGGGGACATTTTTTTTAAATAGAAGAATGAACAATAAAAGTTGTTGGTATTATGAACGATTACGTATCATCAATTTTTCTTAAACATAGTTTTTCCAATGTGAAACAAGACATCAGTTTATTCATGACTTTTGTTTTCCTAATATCAAATAAGAGTTAAGAATATCAAGGACACAAAATGTGTCTTCTCATGGATCCAAGTCATTTATGAAACATTTTAATAAATTAATCTATCATTACCTATTTTGATTGGTTTTATTGAGTAAGTTTCATACTCAGGAAAAGAGGTTTTTTTTACTTTGTTTACTCCTTCATGACGAAGAATAGATTCTATGTGATATATAAGATCTCTTAAAGTATTTCAACAGAATAGTAACAACAGTAATAGTTAAAAAAAATAGATCATAAACCCAAGTAAAATAAATACCTTGAGTTTTCTACATCTGACGATCAAATGTAGATCAATAAAGGAATTGTGTTGCCAATATAAAAAATATATTTTGTTCTTAACTATCCGAGAAAAATTTCAAATATACATCTTTAAGGACCTATTAAGTTTCAGTACTATGTACATTACATACTAATGCGAGCCTTCTCTCATTTTTAGCATTCCTCTTTTATTTAACAAAATTTAAATCCGACAATCTTTGACTCTAGATGTATTGCTTTAGCCATACCCTCTGGTTTATATATATACACTCTCACCTAGTGACTGATGAGTAAAGATTCCTTATAAATACAGTCAATCATTTTGAATAGAGTTCATTATAAAAAATATGATTAGGATTTTTGTGATTGTAAGGCGCATAATCGTGTGTTCATGACATGCTGTCTGTTTGCTTGTTGTATGTGCGCTTCATGTCTTAATGCACCGTTGAAAGCAATTATTCATGCTCGCTCAAGGGATATGCTCGGCTCCTTAATGATGTCTCTTTATGCAAATGTAGTAAAATAACCTGGCTTCAAACAATTATTTATGGAATGACTCAAATTTTTCTAGGTATGCAATCGGGGGGGGGGGGGGGGGGGCTTCTTTGAGAGCTTTATACCGACATTTCCCTCATGGGCATGCAATATGATTGAGTATAATTATAATCAACTAAATTGTAATGCTTATGAATGTATTTTAAGCAATTACTTTGGCTTTTTTCGTTGAAAAATGAAACAAAAAAATTCTAATTACATAAATAAACTTTGATTGGTAAATTGGTCAATTTTTTCTTGCATACGTGGACATATAAAAAAGTAGTGATATAGACATACTTTGATCAAATACATTTGGAACAAATTAAAGACCACCAAGAACAATAAAAAGTTTCTGATTAATAATTTGTTTATGCAAAAAATATATTGTACACTTATAAACACATTCAACCAATTTGCTATCTTTCTCCAGCCTAAGCAAGGCATGAAATGTGTTACATATTTTATAAAAAAACTTCAGGATCACCAGAGGTTATAGTGCGTTCCCTTGCGACTCCCCCTATCGTATTATTAACTGGAGTTGATATCAGGGAAGGTCTGAGATCCCTGAAGTCTGGTATGTTGCCCTTGAACAAGGCCTGTACAATCTTTGTCTTATAAACGAACACAGAGTTCTTTTCGAGGATATAGATTCTCTAAAGGTGTTCATCTACATTAACTTAACCGTATCTATGAGGACTTACAGAGCACCTCCAGGTTGACCATCATTTCGGTCAAAAAGAAATGCGGTGACATACCCCTCACTATTTATTAAACCCAGATTCATCCATGCACTGGATTCTTTGTCCTGAAGACTAAGGGAACCTAAGAAACATCCCTCTATGTATTTCTACTTGTCATTTCTCTTGTCCACAACGAAAATATTATCATCATAAAATAATATCAGGTGACCACCATGTGTCATAAGAGAGATCAAAATCCTCCGTCGCCTGACCTCCCACTTGGTCTTCATCTAAGCTGTCCCATGGTGCTATAATGTATGTAGGGGTTCTGGGGGAGGACATGGGTGCTTCTTTACCACTGTAACTCATATATATATATAATATAAGTACTCGACTCTTAATTATCATCTCCTTATAGGGAAAGATCCCTATTGATGAACCTCATTGATGAAAATATTGTATGTTCTATTGACGAATTCAATTTCTATAATGCTTATCCACCCGGCAACTCCATCAAACCACATAGGCAAAAAAAATATGACTTATCATCAATATACAATCTATATACCTATATGTATAAAGCAATAACAAAATTTCTAAGAAGGCCACAAAGAATCTACTTTATTTGGATAAGAGAATTTGAAGGCAAATATTACATTTCCAACTTTTTTTTTTTGAAAGGAATGATTGACAAGTTTTTTCTTATATTTTTCTTAGGAAGTTTTTTCAGCTTCTTTCAAGAATTGAGTGCTTTATTGCAGACGACGGATTGTATGTTTTTCCGTAGCCTAGATTGTACATACAACTTTAATGCATGAATACTATTGTGTGTACCCTTTCTTTTTCTCCCTCTCTTTCTTCCTGAGTGAGTATTTGCTATGTATATTTTTTAAGCCCAATATCCTTCTATATAATCCCGTTTGATGCTCAATTTCACTTTGTGAATAGGGCGGCAAAAACCTGTATTGTTGTTACAAATATTAAGCAATGAAAAAGAAGAAAAAAATGTGCCTCTCTCCAATGATGCATTATTAATGCCCTCATGGAAGCTGATCTCTTCAAAGCGATAGTTATAATAACACTACGAACAATGAAAGTGTTATAAAAATATTGCACACAATAAAAAGAGCTTTAAAAATATTAGTCCTATAATCCCTAAAAATATTTAATTCCTTAGTCGGCTAGGGTTGTATTCGGAAAGTCTTATATGTCCGTTAGATGGCGCTTACAGCGTGTCACTCATATTCGGAACTTGTTATACATATTATTAACAAAAATAAAACATTCGAATAATAATGCCACTATTTCAAATTGTTCATTTGTATAAATAAAGTTGCTTTTATTACACCAACCATTGATGATGCTAAATCTTTTAGTCTACACTCATAAGTTACTTTTAAATAATCCTAAGAAAGCTCGTATCTGTATCAACAAGACTTTTTGCATGAAAATAATTCCATTTCTTCAACATCTGTTCCACCCAATACCTTCATGTCAACACCTTGTTCTGCTCTAGTAAAAATAGTATTCCAGGCTTTACAAATAAAGGATTTATACTACTCTATTTAAGATTATGCTTCTAACTTGATAACCTTTTAGAACTGAGCGATCATTTTATATTATTACAATTTTTGAAAACTGTGTTTAGCCTATATATATATATATTGATTTGACTGTCCGATATTGAATGCATGTACAGGGCTACTTAAGTATATTTGATTCCTAAATCATAACACACCTTCAACGTGTTGCTTATTTTATTTTACTTAGCCTCACTGAAATTTCAGTTCATTTTTCCGATCCTAAAGAGATGCAAAGCTTCTCTGTGCCATGAGATCCAAAAACAGATTCACTGGTTTTCCTTATATTCCTTAAATGTTCTCGAATAATCACCCCTGACAAATAGGACAAACTTGGTTAATGGTCTAAAAGGATGCAAAGCTACTCTTAGCAATCAGATATAAAAACAGATCCAACGTTATTGTTTTTTTACTGCTTGAATGTACTCGAATTATCAGCCCTAACAAATAGGATATCCTTGGTTAATGGTCTATAAGTAATTCGGAAATGGGAGTTTATATTGTTTGTATGGGACGTGCAATACAACCATGGTGCACAATAGTTACTACATAGGCACATAAAATAGACGTGGAAGAGTAATAATTTGGAGTCGCCTAGTGGAGTCTTGCAGGGAGTTAAGCCTTGATGATCGCACGGCACGAAAATAAATGATATAAGCTGCGAATATCTGCCAGTAGTCTCATACAATCTTATATTATACTATATATATATATATATATATATATATATATATATATATATATATCAGGAAACGACCGGGTACCCGGCCCGGGTCCCGCCTGTTTTTTGAACGTCCCGGCCCGGTGTCTAAAAATCACCAGGCCGGGGCTTTAAGAGTTTTTAAATATTTTAAAAAAATATTTAGAAAATGCTTTCTAAAAAAGCGTTATCACTTTTTTTGGGGAATTTCTGTTCTAAAAAAAACGTCGTCACTTATTTGTTTGGGAATTTCTTTTGTAATAAAAACGTCATCACTTTCAGAATGACGAAGGACCGAAAATATACTGAAGTCCCAGCTTAAAAAAATTGAGTCCCGGTCCGGCCCGGGTCCCGGCAAAAAAAGTGTCCTGGTCGTTTCCTGATATATATATATATATATATATATATATAGGGTGTGGAAATAAGTTTTAATTGTTTTAATGTAGAAAAGCAATATTGCTTGAATATGAAAATATAAAATGATTTTATACAAAATGTTTTCCATCTTAAGCGACACTCTTCACCCATATAAGTACTTCTCTATATGATGACATAAAGTAGATTACTGCTTTCCCACTTAACTAAAACAACGTTGGGATTTATTTATCTACAATTACTTAACTTCAGCTTTCAATTCTTTAGAAATGTACAGTCACACACTACGCCTTATTATTTTAACCCTGTGTCCTCTCAAAGACGACATCTATTCTCTTATTAATCCCTTCACCCTTCCTTCATTCCACCTGCTCACATTTCCCAGGGTTGGAAATCCGAGAAACACGAATGTGTTCCAATGCTGACCAAAACAAATAGAGCAAATAAGATATTTCTTACTCCCCTCAGTATTTATATTCTTAGAATAACATACTAAATAAAGAGCAAGGTTTATTTTCATCAACCGGCAACAAAAAAAATATCTTGCATCTAAAATAGGATTCTTTCTTTGAGAATTATGATTGGTAGGGAATAAAAAAGGGGGCTGGCTGTATTACACAATCAACTAACACTTCTCTCCTCCCAACTATTGAGGAGTCCATTTCAATTCAAAGATAAGTAATTCATCCTTAAAAATACTAATCGTCTTCATGGGTCCATGTCGTTAATGAAACTTTAGAATTAACTATTCCAATTTCATCTATGAATTCTATTACGTTTCTGCTCAATCTCAGGGAAATAATGAATTTTTTTTTTTGCTCTTATCTGGCGATAAGTGGATCTTCACTCAGTTTTTTCGAATCAGAAAAAGAAAGTAATATTACTAAATGAACATGTTGATTGGCGAGTTTTAAAAGCATTAAGGGATGCTGGGCATTCTTTGGGGGATTAGAGAGAAGAAATGGGCTTTCAATTATATTAGGACTCTCACAAGAAATTAGTTCATTCTGAAAATAATATTTTTAATTAAATATATATTTTGTTCACACTCTTTTGACAAAAAATGGCATGACATGAGCCCCTAATAGCAATTAAAAGGATAATATTTATTGATGGGACTTCGAACAAAGAAAAATTCAAATGTGTGGGGGATGGTGTTTTCATTGTTTAAATAGTTTGACGATTAGTGAAATTTTAGAAGCTATTTTAAGTAAATAGATTTAAAAAAGAGGCAAATAGGACACCAATATAGGTTTAATAATTTTATTAAATAAACTAGTAATAAAACCTTTCGGATTTATTATTAGAGGGAAAAAAAATATTTTTTTGATTTTTGGAGGAAGTGCGATAACTCAGTGTGTTGAGGTGTGTTCAACTCTCAATGTTGATCGTCCAGGTTCGACTCCCGAGAGGGGAAGGTTATATTTTGATCAACCTAACTGAGAAGATCCTAAGTTCGTTGGTCTAATTTTTATCCTATAATACTAATATATATATCCAGTTTGATGCAATTCTATGAAAATAACTATATTACAAATGGATAGAAGAAAATTATTGAAATTTTAGAGAAAAAGAAGTAATATAGAATTTTAAAATGTAAAATAAGCTGCTCAAGTTATACATATAAAAAGGTATTCAACAGAAAAAATATTAACTATTCTGGTTATAGTAAAGAATTGTTACTAACAACCTTCTTTTGGGGCTATATATGATAAAACAAGTGACAATAAGTTTTCTTCCTTCTGTATGAATGCAAGAGAAACTTGGATCCTTATTTTCAATGTAATATCCAGAGGTAATTAGATTTTTAAATGTTTGAAAGGAACGTTTTATTAAAGTTTGATCTTTAATGTTAATTTGTTTATTTTTGGACCCGTTTCAGGACATCAAGGGCACAATTTTTTATGTATCAATTAAGACTAATAAAGTCTCTAAACCCTATAATTTGTCCAAAAAAGTGTCTTTTATATGCCAAAGTTGTAGTTCTTTAGTTTAATATATGTTTTGAAGTGTTATTTTCATTCAATTATTTTGTTTCAGTTTAAAAAAATTCCAAAGTATGCTTTAAAAACAAAACAAAATAGACATTTTAGTCTAAAATTATTGCTTGAGAGAAGAAAAACACGAATTTTAACTATGAGAGAACATAATCAAATAATAAAAATAATTATAAAATGCACAGAATATACTTTCAGAAACGATAATCAATTAATATTAAAAACATAATTTTGAAGTTTTAAGAATGCAAGGTAAAATCTTTAAATAAGATAGTTAACTTGATAGGAAATACTTGATCTCCTCTGAAGCAATGGTCCACGAATCGTTGCGAACAGACGGAGTTTTTAGAGAAAATGCAGCATATCTGGCTGCAGCTGTTACCTAAATTGCTCTTAGGTCCGTTGGCTTCACGCACTCCCGTTTTGTTAAAGAACTGACAATCTGTTCTTTGGCGTTCAACAAGGCGTAATAAATTATAGTGTATTTTTTAATGATCTATGTGAGTGTTAGTTTTATAAAATGTAAATGGTTTTTTTTTGTAAAATTATGAATTTATAGCCTGCTTTTTTATTAAAGTTGTAATATTATACCGAAAATATGTTACCAATAAACATGATGTGTTCATTAGATGAGTTTGCATGAATAACGTTTTTCTTCATGCTATATTTGGTGAACTTTAAAATATATATAAAGGAACTTAATTGAACCAAATATTTTTATTGATAATTCATCCTTTTTATTAGCACCGAAAATGGTGAGAAGAAACACAACTGCCAAAAATATGTGAGATAATATTATACGACAAAATATAATAAAAATATCCTAATCCTTGTTTGAACCTTGGAATTGTACATATATATGTATTTATTTAGGAATGTATATATACTTATGAATGATAGGAAAATATTTTTTCAAATATTGGATTTTCAGATAAGAGTGAAATATGTTATAAAAAATGTACTATATTTGTACATATTTACATACAAAAAAATGTTTTGCTCAGGGAAACAAATGAAGTTGTATATATATGGACAACATTGTAATCACAGTTCAACTCCTCGTCCCAATGCACTTTTTCAAGTGTAAATAACATGTTTAAATTAGTATATTTATCTTGACATATTTTTAAAATAATATTTGATTAGGGCTTGATATTTGTATTCTGAATAAGTTGTTGCTAATGAACTTTTATTGATATTTTTAAAGGAACTCAAAAGCTTGCTGAAAACTAAAGATAGGGGAGGATGTCGTTATTTCTAGTTTCTAGAACAGTGGAATAACTTCGAATATTAAAGATAATGTTTGAGTATTAGACGGTTTTTTTTGCCATTTGTTCGATGGGATATATTAATAGTATTAAAACGTTAAAATTAGAGTATTAAACCTAGATTTTATCAATGAGGTTGACTAAAATACATATTCCCTCAGGGAATCGAACTTGCATCCTCAACATTGAGAGTCTAACACCCTTTAACACACTGAGCTATCTTGTTTCCTGGTAGACTTGATTTTATTCCATAAGGATTTAAAATTTTGTAGACTTTCTTATGTTAGTTAAATTTTTTATGTGCTTTTTTATAAATAATATATAATATATATATATATATATATATATGTCGCAGTAGAGATGGAGATCCAGTAGAGTCGTTGACTCCACTGGTAGAGATCACGATCCTATTCTCTCCTAGGAGTGACTACGATCGTGATCTAAATAAGAAGAATCAACGACTCTCCTAGAAGAGATCAGGAGTATTTTCTCTTATATTATAGGAGGGATGACGACTTAAATATGAAAATGGTATGACATGTTATTTCAAATTATTTTTATCATATCCGATTTCTTCTCAGGTGAGTTTATATAAGTCGGTGATATATATACAATGTTAGTAAAATATTGAGTCGTATTTGCTTCCTTCAACACAAAAATGATATAATTTTCACTAAATAAATAGAAATCGCAAATGAAATAAATAGTTTGTACAACATCGTAAATATTATCTCCATATTTAAGTTGTCATCTCTCCTAGAAGAAATAAGGATCGTAATCTCTACCAGGAAAGTCCAACGATTCTGCTGGATATCCATCTCTACTGCGACACACACACACGACGGCAACTGCGATGAACGATTTTACATTGGGAAAATAAAAAAACTCCGGAAGGCCTTCCCCCCTTGCAGCCCCCTTTGTCGTCGGGGCCCAAGTTCTCAGCGCCGTTCTCCTTCTCCTTTGCAGGGGCCGGAAAGATCACAAGGGTCATCAAAGGGATGAAGGCAACTGAGGCCCTGGGTTTTGTCGACGGGGATACCTGTCTCTGTTCTCAAGAAAGGCATTGAAGTGCTTGCCGGGCCAATCGCTCATCTTGTGAATAGATCGCTGGCGTCAGGAACCTTCCGACTGCACTCAAAATGCCAATGTGCTGCCCGTTTTCAAGGGCAAGGGCAAGCCTGCGACTGACCCCGCATCGTGCAGGCCAATTTGTATCCTCCGGCTCTGTCCAAGGTCCTGGAGACCGTCGTAAAATCCGACCTCGAGGACCACTTAGCCAAGACGGAGGTCTTCCAAACACCCAGTTGGATTCAGGAAAAGCCGCTCGACCACAGCCGCGCTAGCCACCGCACATGAAAAGTGGCTGGAGGCCGAGCAGAGGGGAAAGGTTGTCGGTGTCCTCGGATTGGCCGCTCTGCTGCCTTTGACACGTCAACCAGCTGCAGCTTTTACCAAAGCTGGAGAAGCTTGGGATTGCAGGTACACAGCTTAAGTGGTTCCATTCATACTCACTGGCGGGTACCAGCGTGTAGTGTGGAACGGCACCGAATCTGTCTTCTACCCGTCGAGTACGGAGTGAGACAAGGCTCCATTCTTGGACCTATTCTCTACACTTGTCCTGGTCACGGACGTCACCTCCTGCGTTGGGGTTGGCAATGAAGATAATAGTGGCTATGCGGACGACCTTTTCCTGTGGGCGTTGGGTGACTCCCTGGAGGAAGTCGGGTGCCTCTTGGAGTCAAGGGCGAGACGCTTTCTCCAGATTCGGGGGGGAACGGCCTTGTCCTTAACGCCACCAAAACTCATATCATGATCGGGGGAAACGTAAAAAAAAGGATGTTTGTTGCGGTCTTCGCGTCACCGTTGGGGCGTCGAGGGGCACCCATCTGACGAAATGAGTTTCTTGGGGTAAAATTTGATACCGGTTTCACTACAGGACCCACAAAATCAACGTCGCAAAGGCAGCAGCAAAACGGGCCGCACTCATCTCCAGGTTGGTAGTGCACTTACCAAGAGGTAAATACCTACGGCAGCTGGCCAAGGGATTGATGAATGGCAAGATTTCTTATACTGCCGCAGCTGTGGCAATTCCTCGATTCGATAATGAGTGCAAGGGGCCAAATGCCGCACACAGGGCTGTGCAGGTCGCCATAAATGACGCCGCAGGAGCATCGTTGGTGGATGTAAGAGGCGGGATCACATCCACATCGGGGACCTCCTTGAGAGAGCAGGCCTTCCCTCCCTCAACGAGGTGGCGCCAAGGCGGTGGCCATGGAGACTTGGAAATGTTTTTACTCCAGCGACGGGGGCGGCGGTTGCCAGGAACCCGATTGGTGATTTCGTCTTCCCAATCCCGAGGAGGCCCATGAGGTCCACAACTTCAGTGCGTACCCACTTGGGAGGGAGACAGCAGCTACTTTGCATGCCACGCAATATCTGTGTGGAACTTGTCTAAGGCCTTGAGATCGGCCACTACCCTTCACACAGCCAGGACCGCAGCTAGGGCCATTGGACGCAGCGTCCCCATAAATCCATTCTACATGGGCATTTGTTTTTTTTTTTAATATATAATTTATAATTTTTTATTTATTTATATATTTTAGACTAGTTAAAAAGTAACTAATATGCCCAATGGCAAGAATATACTCGATACACACACAC
>CP045901.1:1777573-1806944 GCA_013387185.1 Caligus rogercresseyi | reverse complement strand
CAAAACGGGATGTATATTTCTCATGCTCTATGCATGGAGGAATCTAAAGAATTTTATAATAATAATTTAATTGATTACTCTTAAGGAAGGTTTATGTAAAGAGTTTTATGGATGGTGTTTGTATATGTTTATATTATGTAAATGCCCATTGCGTTTTTTGCTCTCAATTTCTCCACTACTTGGATGTGTAAAAACATTTCAACTATCATGATATAATAAAGTGATAGTGGGGTTTTAAGTAATATATTTATCTTTGATTATATGGATGGAATTGCACCAAAACAAATTTATGAACTTTTAAACTTGTTTATGGACTAATTTTACATTGACATAATGTTATGTGTTGAAGATTCACTATTTAAAAAACTCTTTGAAAGAAATGAATAGTTAACACATTTTGAAGCTTTAAAATTGTTATAAAAAAATCTTTCAAAAATAATGATTTTTTCAACTGTTCATTTAATTAATAAATTATTTAAAATTTTCAAAAAAATGATACTTATAAAAATTACTTCCTTAGTTACTGACTTTTACAAAACTTATGACAATTTATTTCATAATTATATTAATGAAGTCCTCGGTAGAGAAAAGACTGGGGCTTTGGAAATGGAAATACCAAGGTAATATTAGTACTTAAATACCATTGAATCATAAAGCTACTGTGGACCGCAAAAATGTACCAGAGGAATGGAGGTGGTGGCAGTTATTTTTTCTAAGTAATATAAAAACAGTAGTTCCGTTCTATAGAATTTCATTTTTTGACATGGAAGAGGGTTTTTTGAATGCAATGAATATTTGTAAAATCCCTTCAAAACAAATGTATTTTTGAAACCAATATATATGTCAGGATTCCAAACTTTAAAACAGATACAAAGATACCTTTAACGCATGGGATTAAGCATATCTACCCCTATATAAAAAGCTATTTGATACCCGTATGGTCATCATAAAACTCCTTAATACAATAATATATAAATCTAACATTTTATAAGTGATATTGTAAGCTAAACATATACGGTCAAAATACAATCCATGACAAAAGATTAAAACACACTTTTTAATGACATTGCCAAACATCCAACCTGGCAACTAAGTCTTGCCAGTGTACACCCAATTATCAAAGCCACAAAGCAGGTACACATCAACCTTAAAGCCTTCGAATCACCCATATAGTGTATAGTTAACCTATAATTCATCATCATAAATAACATATATCGCTGGTGGAGCAGACGGGCTCAATGTCAAAAAGGTCAAAGTTACCCTCCCCCCCCCCCTTTTTTTTCTCTCTTTCTCTCTCTTCGGCATCTTTTTTTTTGTTGTTGTTACTATTGTATACTAAAGTCTCAAAATAAATTTCCCTTCTGATATAAAAAATGTATAAAAGCTTTATTCATACTTGTTGTAGAGAGTAAAGAATGGTTACTTTTATATGAAAGGATTACTCAGGTTTTTATATTGTATACTTGTTTCATACTTGTGACTCTTAGAAGTCCCGGGTGCTTTATTCATCCACCAGAGGAGCATAGGAACATTGGACTACTTAGAATGACTGCCTATGGACGCAAGGAACTTAGGCAGTCATGGTGTATTCAATTTATTATTTTCTACTATGTGTGTGTGTAACCAAAAAAGCTTTAATACAATGGCATCATTACTATTTGTATTATTATTATTATATCTATTTATATATGTGTACATTTACCGCATTCAGTCGAGACGGCCATTTTATATTTTTCCATTATTATGATCATAATACTTAGGTAAATAGACGTTTGTACATTTATATAAGGAGAAGAAAAAGCTTCTTCTTTGTATAGATCCTTCCACGGCGGCAACAGGGGTGTTTTGTTTGCTGTTTCCCTTTGAAAGTTCAAAGAAGAAGAAAAAAAACTTTTTTGGTCATTCAATACATTTTATACATTTGTATAGAATCATTTCATAGCCTTTTATTCTTTTAACTTTGTTGGTTTTCTTCCTGTCATCATGATGATGACCTTGTCTGATGCTTCTCTCGCATTGATGAAAAGCAGTGTATATGGCGACGACTAAATGTATCGTATAGAAATATTCTTAAAAGTATTAGCAGATTGCCAAGATTTTTCATGAGGCTTAAATATATGATTTGCTATGAATATTATTGTATATTACATTGAGTTATTAAAAGGATAATAAAAACCATATTAAAATGGTTAACAAAAGTCGTAATTAAATATTCAGCGTATGATCAATGCCTTTTTCATCAGTTATTTATTATGTAAATATAAAAACAAGATATAACCATAAAATCCAGAGCAAATGTGTAGTAAAAACATAAATAAACATTGAAGTTTAAAGTTTTTCCTCGTGAGTAGAATATATCCAATAAAATATCATATAAATACAGAATACAAGTACATCACTTAAAACCATATCACAATCAACTAAACAACTATTTTTTTAATAATAAAGACATACGTTTTATTCTCTCACGTTAAAATTATTACAATAAACATCATCGAAAATACGTATAAAATAGTACAATTATGATTAGAATGTCATGTAAAAACACTTTAAAGACACGTCTTTAAAAGATCAAATATAAAAACAATATAAGCCATAAATAATAAAACAGGTTTTCTTGAATCGCTTCTGATCCGTCAACGGCTAGTGGTGTATTGCTTGTTGTGTTAAGACTTTAGGCGTCATGAGTGAGAAGTGTTAGTAGTCTTTCCTCTGAGGAGCTGTTGAATTTCCTCGTTGCAAATCCCACTAGTTCAATAACCAAGCGTCCTTCCCGTCTTTTCAGAGCATCCACAATCGACTTAAGCTTGACGAGGCCCCGTGAGTCAATCCACTCCCTAACTAAACAACTATTAAATAATTTAAGATTTCATACACTGATGAGAAAAAATAAAACACAGAAATACGTACAATGCTAAAAACTTATTATAGTTGAACTGTTAAAGATGTTTCTTATAAACTTTATAATTCTTATAATAATTTTTAAATATATTGTGGAGTATGATGGGAAATACTACAATTGCGTATGATCAATGCCTTTTTATATTTGGCAAGTTGGAAAAGCTCACAGTATCCCTTGGCCGCCTCTTCATGTTTACTAATGTGTGACATTATTGTACGATTTTTTTCTGCCACTGAAATTACGACATAAAAGAACATATTTATAGCTTTACAATTATCATGGATAATTTTTTGCTGTTGAATATGAAAACCCATCATATTTTTATAATACTTTATTTGCTTACCGTAGTTATGAAAATATATTTTTAACTTATATTATAACTTGTACGAAAGCTAGAAAGACAAGAAAATCTTCTTTCTACTATTGTTTTTCCTCATAGAATTGAACCATGCGGTTCTTAGTAAGGGAATATTTTCCAAAAATAGCCGACATACTATTTTGTGAAAATGAATATATTATACCGTCACTCTCTTTTCTATTTTATTATATTGGCAAAATTTAACAACCACAAGAATCAAATACATTTTGGTTGTGTAAGGTTTTTTTGGTTAAGATGTTTATATATTAGCTAAAATCCATACAGTGTAAAAAATAAGAATACACTAGAAAGTAAGAGATAAAAAAACACAATCTTAAGACAGTTATGTTAAAAACAAAACATAAATGTGTAAGGCTTTCTTGATTTCCTATAATTGGATATAGAAGTCCCATTTTTGAACATGAAATCCCCTACCAGACAACTGTTCCGTTATATATAACGTAACAGACAAAAAAAATTGAGTTAGCAAGTCCTCTCTATGGACACGTATTGAAGTTGGGTCCCAGCTCTTATAAAAAAAGTTAAAAAGGAATATGAAAAGACCAATTTAACCCTGACTGTTTCTATATGTTTGTTAGTATCATTTATAATTATATAGTTACTTAACAATATGTAATTTTATCGTACCGGTAATATGTGATATTTAATATAATTTATAATATGTTAAAGCATGATAAATAAACCAAATATTTATCACCCCAGCCAACCAACCAACCCATGATTAGTCTCACTGATGTACATAAATGAATAACTAATCTATGCATTGGCATCTTTACTACCATAAGAAGAAGAAAAAAACACATCGTTAAGCCCCTATGGGAGATCAACGGCTATCCTTTAGGGAAAATGCGTTTAAAATCGGATTTGAAGCATATTTGTTACCCATAGCGAGGAAGATTAGAGTACAATAATGTATGTGTGTGTGTGTGCTGTCTCTGGTAGTTTGAGTCATAGTTCGTCAGGGATCAAGGAAGAAAGAAAAATACATTTAATGACATAGAATAATGAGTATATGTTTTTCTTATCATGCCAGAGAATAGTTTCCTCAGTTGTCTATTGTATAAATGCAAGATATCTCTAGAGCAGACATGGGAAAACTAAGGCCCGCGGGCCGTATACGGCCCGTTAGACAATTAAATCCGACCTGCCGAGCTTGTCCAGTAAATAAAATAATAATGCTTCATAAATCATTCATTACGCCTTGTCCATAAAGTACCCCGTTTCACCAATAGATGGGGCGCTGACATTTAGGCCGGTCCTTACTCTTTATTCTCTCTTGAATTTTCTCATTACCATTTGAGCCCTCTGCAAAAATGAGCGGACCAAAGAAAAGGAAAATGGACAGTCGATGTACTGTTGTGGCCCCTTTTTCAAATTTTATAACCCATAGTGGCCCGCAAGTCATAAAAGTTTGCCCATTCCTGCTCGAGAGGTTACTAATTTTTTTGGAGGTCCGATTATAAGGCCATTAATTTGTATATATGTAAACTGATTTCATATTTGAACTGAATAGGGTCTGCAAGATGAACTTTGTATACTAAATTGATTTTAAACTCTATTATTGACATATTTTATGCAGGATTATTTTTGTTATATGATCATAAATGCTCCATGAAATAATTTCATTTAGTCATCTCTCAGAAGGATTTGAACGAATCCATTATGACAAGTTATTATTGATCTGAGGCGTATGAAGATGAGAAGGATCCTTACAGCCTTCCCATTGTATGAACTAGCACAAATGGATGCAGCATAATCAGAAAACCATTCAAAGTTCATTATAAGCCCCTCAAAAATATTCATCAATGCTTATCATATTTATTTTTCTCACTGGGGCTTAACTCCCATGACTACTATGAGAGCTGAAGTGATAATGAGACATAGAGGTAGAGAGGGATCTTGGATTATATGAAGGGATAACAAAAAGAATGTTCTCGCCAATGAACATTATTTTAACATAAAACATACCTTACTTTTTTATATGTCTAGTAGTTAAAATGAAGATTTATTTATGGTCAGATATGACGAAGTAAATAAACATTAATTTTGTTCTGAGTATTTAATTATTCAATTAATATTAATAGATGAAAAAAAGGAGGACTTCATTAAAAAAAGGATTCGTAAATGACATAGATCGAGGAAAATAATAATTTTCGTTGTTAATATGACTTTTTGTCAGTGAATTGATGTTCTCCAATCAACAGCCGTTAAGCATAGTCAGGTGTTACCGGAACGAAAAAGTAAATAATGAAAAAATACTACAGATATAATATGATGATGTCATGTTTCGGGAAGAGTTATTCTTATCTAAAATAGTTCTTGGAATGTGGATTGTAGGGAAAGTACTTGTTTTGAACTTTTTCCGTGATTTCAAGTGCGAAAGTTCATCCCGTCCGTTTAACATTTAACATGCTGAATTCTTAAATATTAACTTAATTATGCAATCGTCAGGATGGATTTCATTTATTACTTATTTGTATCTTTGCAATTGCATTGGAGTGACATTTTCAACGTTGTGTTCAACTCCATATATTTATGATATTAAAAAATATAGACATTTCAAACTTTCGGAGGAAGGCTATTTAACATTGATCAATATAAGGATTGAATAAAATCGCTGTTGGCCTCCACAATCTCCTTGTCAATGAGCCAATCAATAGTGATTGCGCCCTGTGCGTGACGTCACCATATTATATCTTCAGTATTTTTTTCATTATTTACTTTTCCTTATAATAGCATCTGTATATAGCCTCTGTATATAGTCATCTTGGCCACAAGAGAAGTAATGATTAACTTCTTAATACCAATGTTTTTTATTATTCCCTCTCTTTTCCTTCAGCCAATCCTGTCCAAGTAAGAAGATCCCAGTTTGTTACCCATAATTATTTTCCTCTTAAATTAACTTTCCATTCTTTATCATGAGTAATCTGATTCCTTTATTGTCTTGCTTTGTTTGTGTGTATGTGAAAAAAAGATATACACACATCGTTGTAAGATTCTTTATTTATCTAAATTGATTATCCTGTTTGCTAAGGAGTGCCTAGGGTTACTAAAGAATCCTCAGCAAGCGTTTTCTCTTATTACAACACAAACACATACAAACATAAGATCTGTTTTCACAAAGATAAATAGCACATAAATCTTCCCTTTTTTTCAGTTAGAAGGAACAAACATTAAAGGTTGTAATAAAATATAAAACTTTGATTCGTGATTCGTGGATTTCAGGCTTTGCATGAAAATCATGAGAAGAAGCACGAAACACAAATCACGTGTGTCTTTCTTTCTAGCTTTAAATATATACATACAATATGTGTGTTGAATATATTTATATATCTATACCATGTGATTGTATAAAAATATTTTTTTTGCATATCACGAATGGGATCATGTTCCATCTATGTTATCACGAAGGCATTCAAACATCATTCATATAACCATAGACCTGGTATAATGTGTAGTCTGTCATGAATGAGATCATCTATCAACTAATTAATGTCTTCTAAGCAATGGTAGAGACTGACGAGGACTGTTCCTTAGTTTCCTATGTTTTGATTGGGCCCCCACATGTTTTTAAATATATATCTTTTTGATGCCCCAATATAATATCATGATACTTGTATATTTATATTGTTGTTTAATTTAATAAAATAAACAATGTAAGTACAATTTTTGCATTACTTTTGCTTCTAAAATAGTATATAGCTTATTTTCTGTATGGGCACATAAAACTTTTAATTGTTAGTTAATTATTTAAAAATGTACTTGAATATTTGTTAGATTTCACATAACCCTACATTTCAAAATGATAAACGATCCGCGTAATACTGTTACTCATATATACTTAACTTGAAGCACACATACAACCAGTTTTAAGTTTAAAAGGAACACAATAATTCAATTTTGAGGAACAAATCCACGTGCCTCAGGAGTCGAATGTTTGTCATGTTTAATGTCTTGATTTTAAAACTACAGCCGGCTTTTTAGATTTGTAATTGTTGACTATCCCAAGTTATCACAAAAGAAGTAACAAATGTATATCAAAGATATATATATTATATAGATAGAGAGAGAGAGAGAGAGAGGATATGGGTGTTAGATTATTATTTTTAGTCTACAGAATACCATTATATGTGTTATTAAAGAAAAAAAGCACAAAAAGCAATATATCTACATATATATTAAACAATGAAAACTTTTCCATCACAAAAAGATCTATATTTAAAGGGAACCGACGTGTATTCCTCCAACTAGTTACAAAAACCTACGCAGACATATCATCCCTCATATTTCATATTCTCCATTAATTTAAAAAGCGGATATGTGCAATCAGCAATGGAGAAACAAGAAGAAGAAGAAAAGCTTAATAGATACATATTTGTATGTTCATTATAGGTAGATACCCAAAATAATAATCCCTCTCCCCTCCTCCCGTACACAACACACACATACATACATATAGCAGATACAAGTAAGTCGTGAATCCCATTCCTCGTATCTCTCTACTCATATATAAATATATATATATATGTATACAAACTCACATATTTTTTCTATATATATATTTATATTTCTTCTTCTCCCTAATCGTGCATGAAATTGTAGACAGTCATATCTACTCTTCTACCCACGTAGATTTATCCAAAAATACATCATATGATTGTTTTTGAGGGAGGCCAGGAAGAACACTAAAAGAAAATAATAAATCGAATCATATAAATATAGCATGTACTGCCTAGATAAACATCGTCTCATGTTTATGCTTCATTGTACCAGTGGTCTATTGGAGAAAAAAACCCAATCAATTCTATATATATATATATATGCAACATTTTTCAAAGACAACAAAAATATAACTGCAATCAAAAAAAGTTGCATTTTACTTAATATTTTATAATTGTCCCGCCAATTTTCAAAGAAAACGCAAAATAGTTTTGATCCCCTCCATCTCCGAGGATTCATGGGTTCTTGCAGAGAACGTCATCAAATTTTATCTTTCAAAATTAGAAGAATGTTTTAAAGTTATGAAAATAAATAGTGATTTTTTTAAATAGTTATCCTTATGATATGTTTTATATACCTCTTGTTTAGATTTTTATTATAAACTATAATGTGTATTTTACTTGTATATTATATTTTTATATAATTTATAACTATAATCTAAACAATAAAGAGAGAAAAAAAAGAAAACACATATAGTAGCTATTTTTATGAAAGTAAATTAAAACATTATTTTTTAATGGCTTTGTATCAAAACAAGTTCGCCTAAAGTCCAAAACTTAATTAACAACTTATATATGTATGTTATATATATTCCAAAATTTCACATTCTCTATTATTGGAGTTGTGAAACCTTTCAAATTCATATTTTAATTTGTTTATTTCATAAGTATTTTTTACTAACGAATTTCTTATAGAAGATATTTGACATGGAATCCAAAATTACTTATTTTCCCTTTCCACAGTTGCTGTGATGTCACAAATGTACAGAGCTGAAGGACACAACATGCATAGCATACCAGGTCTTACATAATCAACCAAAGACAATAAGACAAGGAAGAAGAAAACTTAGAGGATCTTCAGACTCAAACCATTTATATGAATGTCTTATAAACTGTGAAATTGTCGGAGCCCTGCCGGTAGCTTGATGATTGGAAGGCACGACAAGAGATAGGCTGTGACCATTTTACCAGGTCTTGAATTCAATAAATGATAAATAATATTTGTTAATAATGTTATCATTTATTTCTGAAAAGTTTCATTTCATAGTTTTATAGGAATTGAAAATATTTCAAATGTATTTCGTAATATATTTTTAACGCCTTAAAGATTATACTAAATATTTGATTATATATTTTCAACCTCTTATACAAAGTTTCATGTCTGATTAGTGACGAAATATGCAAAAAAATACGTCTGCAGTACTTAAATAAAAAAACCGTTACCGCGCGAACTAAATAACTATTAAGCCACTATCTTTCTTTCATCAAAGAAAAATGATAAAAACACATTTTCTTCCGAGAAAGTCTCATTTCACATAATATTTTATAATCATTTAATACAAGTCATCATCATTTCAGATATTGCAAGCCTTATCGAATTCAACAGAATGACTCGCTTCTTCAAAATGCATGAGGGCTCAGAAGCACGGCTGTTTTTATAGCTTTTTATAAGGTAAAAGCCGGCTCCTTTGAGGGCGGTGAGTTATAAGAGAGAGAGGCCGACTGCCAAAGTAACATCCCCAGGAGTTCGTTTATTATTACTACTATTATTATTATTATTAATGTGACAACCCTTGATTGAGACATGGTGGAAATCAGGGCATGTAGCCAAAATGATTGCTTGTAAAGATAATATTCATGTATCTAAATGTAGAATACATTGGATGTAAGCGCGTCTATAGAGATCTATTATGACTATCCATCTTTGTTTATGAGCTGCCGCCATTTTATGTATAGTTTGATACAGGGATCCATGAACTCATAGCAAACAACCAGAGACCCTTTTTATTTTGAATATGAATACTTTTTTGTATAAAAATATAGATAACTAGAGGCATATATACACTCAGAGAGTGCAAACCTCGCCGTCACGGGGTCCTTATGACCTTCCGAGGCGGATTTTTCACGACTGGGGCGGCGTAGAGGGACGGGGGGGGTTCCCCTCGACGGAAATTCCGAGAGGAAGACGCTCCCGGCACCCGATTTCACAGCACAGCGACATCTATTGGCAGAGTATGCTAACTTGAAATATTTATTAGTATTTAGCTCATTTGCATCTTAATTCTGCACTCAGAGATGCCAAATTTAATCACTTGTTTCCTTTTGGCATTTCCAACAACTCCACAAAGTTTCATCCGAATCCGTTCCGTACTTTTTGAGTTATCCTGCTGACAACAACCAAACCAACGCCAGTGAAAACAATACCTCCTTCGGCGGAGGTAATAATCATAAAATGAAAAATTCAGAAGCTCTTTATCGTATTTAAACTTTTTATGCATACCTCATATTCAGTGTTTATATATATATTAGTAATCAACGATGCTAACACAGCTTACATCCAAAATATTATGAATTAAAACAAGATCAATAGTATCTTATATACATATATAAAGGAATTTATAAATTTATTGATGCAAATATTTACATAAATATGCAAAAATATATGATTAAAGAAGACGAGAGACATTTAAAGAACATAGTTTAATGATGTTAAGGCTACTATCATCGATAACATCTTGTATCCTTAATATCTGTATATTCATGAGCAATAATAATCATAAAGTTGATAAATTTGATGATAAAAAGTTTCCTTAAAATAGAACCTTTCTGAACTCCGCAGTATAAAAACCGATAAGAAAAATATAAAACTCCGAATTGATTTAGATATTATCATTTCTTTATAAGGAATACCTCATTTTTAAAGTAATAATAATGTCATGGTTCGAGGATACTCTAATAAGAGTAAGAATATCAATTAGTTACGGAGGCCATCTTTGATAAGGTGAATTAAAATTGATATTTATCTCTCTCTCTCCCCTTTTGTGGTAGGTTGTACAGCATTTCAGCTTACGTATAAATCTTAAAGATGTACATATACGTTAAAGAAAACCGTGTTGATGGACGAATAAAATCAATTATTTTGAAGATAAGTGTAAAAAAATCATATTCTTTGGACAATTATATACATTTTTGATTGTGACATATTAAGATACCTTGTAATTATCCAAAACACAATTTTGGGTTAACTTGGTAATTCATATAATTTAGATATGCAAATATCTTTATAGCTATCTTAATAATCAAATCCTTTTTTTGACTACTCTAAAAGTTTTAGTTGTTTAAAATATTATTTTATCAAATTTTAACGATGAAACTTGCCAATGAGATCCATGTCGTATAAAAATACCTATAATATCAAAGTCTTTTTATTGCCATAATGTTTAAAGGTTTTTGGAACCGATCTTAACTTATATTTTTGTTAGACAAATTATGATTATGATTCATTAAATGAATAAAAAGCATTTTATATATGGATTAATTTGGATCAAAGGATAACGAGAAAATTGCAAATCATTATTGTAATGATTTTTAATTCACTATAAATTAATACTTTTTATGTTGAGATTATATATGAAAAAAATACGTTCTTCAAAAACTAAATACATTGCAATAACTTGAGTTTATTATTTTCTCTGCAAAATGTTTATTTTTTCATACACTAGTTTAGTAAATTACGCTACTTTGAGTAAAAACTCTCCTCAACCCCATTATAAGTTGCTATACATTTGTAGTACCATCGAAAATGCTATGCCAGACTTGAAATAAACACAATTTAATAGTCTATTATGTTCCTCCAAACATTTTTGTGAACACTTATTTATTGATATTTAATATAAATATTATTAAATGAAGTTTTTATCCAACAGCTCAAATAACGATATAAATTTAATTTTAATACAGTATAAATGTTGCAATATCTTGGCTTTATAGACACATTACGTATTTACAGTTAGATTAGAACCAATGAAGTGTTTTATTATACAATGTATATTTTTTACATTCTAGTTCCCAAGTTAAAAATGAATATAAATATACATTTATAGATATGATTCATCATAAGGATCGACGTACAATTTAGTGACCAGGTTCTAATTATGGTATAAACAAGTATGGGTCTATGATTTCTAATGCCCGGAAGCTATTTCACATTCGTGAGTGTTAGTGGTTTTTTTTTGTAACCTAAGTACTAATTGAGCAAACCTTCTCACTCTATGTTGGATGGATTTGATTTCTCTTACATTTAAGTAAAACTATTAAAAAACATATTTTAAGCATTTGACCTATAATCGTTATGTTTTTACTCTACTTTTATGCCCGAAAAAATCCAACACAACCAAAATGGATAATTCTTTTCACTGATTTTTTTTACTTTATTGATATTTTATGTTAATAAATATAAATAATATCCTTTAATAAATATTTTTTGTTAATAATATTACACAGAAAGGCACCTGACTTAAGCATGAACAATAAAATTAGCAAAGATTATGTACAAAAACATCTCAGTGATGTCCTCTACACCTCGGACTCCAGGACAAGAAGTAGAACGAGCGATGTCAGGAGACCTAATTCTATGGCTGCACTTCTGCGACGGTCAACATGGCAAAAACTTGGAATTCGTCTCCTGAGCTGAGGCTGGTAACCACCCTTCTAGAAGCAAGGCGAGCGGCAACAAAGGCTTGCAAGGATCTCAAACCATCTCTATTTTTTACTAAATTAAGTTTTTCTATTTTATTTACATTTTTATTTATCAGATATATTTCATTTATTTAAACTAATTTATCACTTTTAGTAGCTCTAAAGCTAGTGTCGTATGACACCAAATATATCTCATCACACACACACACGGTTGTGCAAAACGTCAAAACATAAAAATTATTATATTTACTGAGGATATGGAGTGGTAGAACTTCAAAGGCTCACCAGCAAATTTCTATTGCGCTTCCAAAGTCTCTGGAATCTTGATACCTCAGATATCATGATCATCCTCAGTTCTTCTTCCCAGACGAGATCCCGTGTGGCTAAGCGCTCCGCTTATAGGCTTTTAGGATGGAGAGATAGAACATTCCTTTATATATATATATATATATATATATATAATATATATATAACATATTATAAATTGTATTTATATACATACACACACAAACATACACATACATATATATATATATATATGTTTGTGTGTGTGAGTGTGTTTCTATGTCTATCAATACATTTTATAATATTTTTGGTTTGTTATGCTTGCATTCGGGTAAGCAGATAAAAGGTTTTTACTGTTTGTGCTACTCTACTTTTTATTAAAAAATACAAACCACCTTTTGAGATTAATATGTGTACTCTCACACAACGACACAAACAGATAGATAGAAAAAGAAATCCGATTAGATAGACTGTTGTTCTCTTTGTGCCCACGTAATTAAGTTGTTATTATCTTGCCTTGAAAGGCCTTTATGTGTCGTAAACAATGGTCGTTTATGACGAGAGAGAATAACAAGAAGTATAAGTCTAATAGAAATGAGAGTAATTGTCCTTACTATCTAATCCGCCCTACACCCTCATTTAGCCAAAATGCACAAGGATATTAAGTATGATAGCAAGGAGCGCTATCATTTTGTTGTTTATGAAGAGTCAATAAGCAGACTACACAAATAAACTTTCGATGCACTAATAAATATACCTTCAAAATGTTATTTAAAATAATATGGTATTATATTTTTTGGGCCAAAGTATTGTCTAAAATCTTAGCTACTTATAAAAAATGTAAAATATTCCAACGATATGAGTCCTTAGATCTGTTCCACTGATTGTTCTAAATCGGAAGACTAAGTAAAGTTCCTATCAATATTTTTTTACAATCAGTAGCATTATTGGGATTTTTATATCAATTTATTTAGCTAAGGATGATTTTAAATAAGAAGTTTGTTATGTTTTAATGCTACCCGAAGCATTACTTGTATTTAAAACGTTTAATTATGTATATATTTTTATTCAAATGATTTTTTTTTGTTTAAATTTATATTTTTATATGTATATGTAATAAAGACCTACAAAAAGACTTAAAAAACATTGACTGAAGCTGTCGCTTTAAGTAATCTTGCAGCTCTGCTAAGTTTTATTAAGATAAGTACTTTATATTGCAAAATCTTCAGATTACAAATCTCTTATTCTATAAGCTACAGTCACAATGGATTTAGAAACTCGTTTTCTTAATAAGGTCTGGCTCTTTAGTTGATTTTCTACACGTTTTGTTAAAATAAGAAGATCACATTATATTAATACACGGTTACTTATTACAAGAACTACAATAAAGTCTAATATATATTTTGGTAACAAATCTGTAAAACAAAGAATATGTTTTTTACTTACTCATTTCATCATTATGTTAATATATATAATATTGAGATATAAAGTTTTAGCTGTCTTAAAAAATATAAAATACTAAACGATAACAGTCTAATAATATGGTTTCTGTGATCAATTTTCGCAATTGCTTATTTCCATTGCCACATAGTATATCCTATCAACTAATAATGCACTTACTTCAACTTCATTTATAAAAGATTTTTTGACACTCAATATATTTAAGATTGTAAACAACTATAAATAAATATCATTGAATCCAATATTACCTTGGGAACTAAGGATACTAGAATGGAAAGTGGATTCGAACTAACATCCTAAACTTATCTTTGACAATAAGGATATCCTTCTTCTGTCTTCATGATGAAAGCAATTTTCGTAAAAATACATATAATATATATTGTAACACTCAGCCAACCATAGAATTTCAAATAAACTCATTCTATTGAAGAATCATTAACAATATTTCATTCATCATCTAATGACATTTCATAAAGAAGTAACGCATCTGGCAGACAGCTTTTTAGAGAAGTGGATAATTATATCGAGAGACAAAAAAAATAAGAGGATAATAGACAGAATATCGTGTATCACTAAATAAACTGAATTTGACTGGCGTTTCCTTCTTCATCAAACAAGTATGCATGTAGTATGTTTTTTACAAAAAAGAGTCCATTAGGAAACTTCTAAATATGTATAAATACTAATATTCTGAGTATTTATACTAATTATTATAATTGTAATAACAGAAATACATGAACTCATATGCGTTTCCATGAAAACGACCAAATATGTATATATTAACTTTTGTTAAAATATATTTGGATATGTATCAATGCCAAGTCCATTACATATATATAAATAAATATGTCTATATTTATATGTATAATATTATATGTTATCTATATATAGATATTTGTATATATATATATATATATATATATATATACAATTTCCTTATACTATTGAACAAACTTTATATATATATATATAATATTTATATGTATCTATATATATATATATATATATATATATATATATTCCATATATATATCATATATATATATGTATATATATATATATATATATATATATATATATATATTATATATATATATATATATATATATATATATCTATATATATATATTATATATATTTGTACATCGAATAATATGAGAAGCAGCTTATAGGGGATTATGTTTGAGGATAATTTGAGAACAAACTTTTAATATATATATATATATATATTATATATATATATATATATATATATATATATATATATATATATATATATATATATATATATATATATATATATATATTTATGTGTATTATATATATATATAATTTCCAAATACCATTGAACAAACTTTATATATATATATATATATATATATATATATATTTGTACATCGAATAATATGAGAAGCAGCTTGTAGGGGATTATGTTTGAGGATAATTATAGTCATTTATCAGTTCAGAGAAAAAAGCATGACAGAAGGAGGTGTAATCATCATGCGCATGAGGCTCTTCCTTGTCGACATGACATAACAAAGCTTAGTTCAAACTTTCTTATTTGTTCACTATATTACTATTTAAAATAAAGACATAAGACTTTTTCATCAAAGGATGTAGTTTTGTTACAATATATGTACTTTTCGTTATGTAGGGTCCCTAAAACAATATAAATATTAGTATGCATTATTATGCTTTAATTTTATGTAAGTAGCGATCTAAATTTAACTCTATCGCTCTGAAGCA
This sequence comes from Caligus rogercresseyi, assembly GCA_013387185.1. Classification (NCBI taxonomy): domain Eukaryota; kingdom Metazoa; phylum Arthropoda; class Copepoda; order Siphonostomatoida; family Caligidae; genus Caligus; species Caligus rogercresseyi. Next base: position 1,790,974 of record CP045901.1, on the reverse strand, counting down.
TTCTACCTCATTTGTGACTATGTTTAGCCTTTACACTTATTCAATTTTATATTCATTATGTTTCACGACAAGTCGATTCTTGAAAGTTATGAAACTTCTTAGGCTTGATATACAAAGTAAATACAAAAGCATCCACGTTATGCCATATGTTTTTAATTGGATTTAGCTATACGCAATCCAAGCTCTTGGTAAATATAGTTAGTTTATAAGTTTAGGAAGCATAAGTAAACTAAATACCATTTTTTTTCTTTCATCGATATGAAATATAAGATATTCAAAAAATAATAACTTTTTATTTATCCCCCTTTGTATAAGTAAGAAAACATTGATTTAAAGATTACGTTTTTTTCTTTAAATTCAATGCAAGAAAAATGATTTTTATTAATAAGGTCTAATTAATTGTAGTACTCATATTGTGAACCAAATTAATCCCGTAAACAACTTATCTTAAAAAACATACAAGGATATGTTTATCTATATATATAACCTATGAATTCATGGCCATATTCTTATATCGATGATGAAATATTACAGCGTAGCATCACTTCATAAAATCCATAATACTTTCATAAATTCTTATTAAAATAAAATGAAAATATTGTATACAAATTCCTAATTTTTTGTATGTAATAAGATTCGCTTTAGTTACATTATTGCAGATATGAACAGGAGTTGAAAAATGAAAGTTACACAATGATTTTTTTAGATTGTTAGAATCATTTTCATCTAAATATGAAAAGTATTGATATGTTTAAACATGTTTAGAAATGTATTATTTCCAAGTCCATAATATATATATTAATTATATATATATATACTATACATGTATATATATATATATATATATATATATATATATATATCTTAGACCCCTAAGACGAAACCACTTTTTAGTTTTTTACATAGTCCTAGTGATTCTGGTTTATTTTTTGATGCTGAAAACGTATATCTTATTTAAAAATATCTAGCATTGTTAGAAATCGGACGTCACTGGGGTTGAATGTGGCGCTCACTTCTGGATCAAAAGAGATTTATCGGCAAAAATGGCCATGCACAGTATTCTGACGGTGCCCAGAGACGAAGTAGGGAATCGGCCAAGCTACGGGCAGCTAACTGCGCGTCCGGTCTACCCAAAGACCAAAGATGAAAGTAAAAGTGCCGTAGCACCTCTTCGTTAACGGTAATATACCTGGTTTGGAAATTTCTAGAGTATCACCAATACCCAGTGCCTCGCTTAGGCGCTTCTTCGGTTTCAGAGTTTCCATTTTATCTTAAAGACACTTGACTGATAGATCAAAGAGTGAAAATGAATCTGATACGGTGTTTAGGTCACGTGTTTATAAATAAAAACAGGCTTTGATGAAAAAAGATTCAACGGTTATTGTATCATAGAAAAACTGCTAAAAATGCACGTAAATCTCATAATTCCATGGCCTATTTACAGAATAGGGTTCAATTGGGGTAAATATCGGTATTTAATTGGACGGAAAACCATTTAATGTGTGACAAAGCATGTATCGTGATGATAATAACGCATATTTGTGGCAAAGAATACTGTACATGGCAGTTTTTGCCGATAAATCTCTTTAGATCCAGAAACCGGAAGTGAGCGCCACATTCAACCCCAGTGACGTCCGATTTCTAACAATGTTAGAGATTTTTAAATAAGATATTCGATTTCAGCATAAAAAATAAACCAGAATCGCTGGGACTAAGTAAAAGAACTAAAAAAGTGGTTTCGTCCTGGGAGGTCTAATATATATATATATATATATATATATATATATATATATATATATATATATATATATATATATATATATATATATATATATATATATATATTTCCTCATGCATTGAACAAAATTTTAATGATACAATACACACCGATGCCCTCCCTTCCAATCCAATCCTGCAGTTCTTAATATCATAATCGCCTTAAGCAAACAGCAGCCTATTTACGCAGTTCAATCATTACAACATCATCAGGAGGGGTTTTGATCCTTTTTCTGAGAAAATCTGTTGTTTGTTTTTATGCAGTACATATACATAGTTAACATTATCCATTAGAGAATACATTAAAATCTTCAATCTATTTCAATATTCTGAAGGAATAGATGAAAAAAAAAAAATAGAGGAAAATCTATATGGAAGGAGGAAAAGGATTCTCATTATTATTATATTTATTACTTATTGTCATTATTATTATTATTATTTGGATACCCTGGGGATCACCACTCGCATTTACTCCATTCTTTATTTACACAGACACACACACACACACATTTAAAATAGGAAAAACAAGTGCCCTAGGTCGTGAAATAATAGATTTTTCTTTTATGTATTATAAAATAGGAGGAGTTTCTTTTGCTGATTCACCAGCTGTTTATGTATAATCTCCCTCCCTCCTTTATTTGAAAAGAGGAAATATTAATGTATATACATTTGTTATTATTATTATTACATTCATACTTTATAATATGCAGCCATACATAATTTATTAAGATAAAAACTTGTATTGTGTCTCTCTTATTCTTTATCCTCATAGTATATTATGACATATACCATATCAGAACGAAATCCAATACTCTGATACCATTAAGAAGACTATTCTAAATAAAGAGAACGGTTCCAGCTTTAGTCTTTTGAAAAACTGATATTTGTTACGTATATTATTAACTTAATGTAAAATTTCAGGTTATATTATAATGGATTGTTCTAAAATGTTTGATAAAATGTTTTATATGATTTAGACGTTTATGTTATGTGTATGGCTTATATTTGATATTAAGAATAGTAATCTATTATTGTTTTATGACGCAATACATTTTTTAAGTTTTTAGATAAAGGCTATAACTGTATTGTGACAATGGGCTATGCTTATGGAAATAAGGTCATGTTGGGACTTAGGCTTTGTCTATGGATGAACAGCAGCGATGCTCTGACATGTTTCATATCAAGACATTTCTTTGCTCAATTATGAATCGGTCGATAATTAAAGTACGTTTATAGATACAGATGTGTCTATAGCATAAATTGTTATTCCAATATCTAAATAAATCGCTTAAATGAAGCTTAAAATGTCAAGAACGATTTTACGATGATAAATAAACGTCATTTCTTTATGTAAATATGCACAAAGGCGTGTTCAACTCCAATGTTGGGGGCATGTTCGAATCCCGAGAGGGGATAGTCTATGTTTGGTCTACCTCTTCATTCAAAGAGTATCTTAGGTTCGAGTGTCTAATTTTAATGCTATAATGCTGTTTATATCCTATCGGATGCAATTCTATCGAACCATATAAGCAAAAAAAAGTGTTAAGTTATGTCTGTTACGTCTGTCTCAATCTTTGATAGTATCTGAGGTACCATCCGATCAAAAAATGAAGCAGGCACTAAATAGTTTGTCAGTAATGTAATTAACATAAAGAATGAGTCATCAACCCGAGTAATATCGTAATCTTAAAACGAAATCAAAGAATTACTTAATCTGAGTCTCGAATCAAATAATCGACGAAGTATAATTGGAGAAAATGGCTTAAATTAATTTTAAATTATATTTTGAGTTTCCATTCTTTAAACATCGTTTAGTTTTGTGTTCATTTATCAAGCCATGTATATATATATATATATATATATATATATATATATATATATATATATATATATATATATATATATATATATATATATATATATATATATATATATTAATAATTTTAATTTGTGTTTTAAAAAGTATTTTTTTTAAATATGATATATATTTGCTTTTACTTTTTATTCACAGTATATAACGCAAAATAGCTGAAAAAAGTAAATATATCTTAAATGTAATATAATCTATTCAACGTTTGACATTTTTTAAATAGATTCTTCATACAAAGTATGATTGAGAAGTAAGTGAAATACAATATGTTTCTTTCTATATATATTTATATTCATTATAATATCTAAATGAAAAGGAATTGTAATGGTCTGCATTCTTCCCTTTCATAATCATACTCTAAAGACTGCACTTCCAAAAGAATACCATTCTCACGAGAGATAAATTATCCCTAATGAATGTTCTTTTTATCCTTCTGTAGAAAGGATGTCCCTTCTTTAATTTATCTCCCCTGTTATTGATTACATTATGTATGGAATTGTCTCTCCCTTGTCCCTTTAAATAATGGTGATGTGAGAAATGCAATTTCCCGACACACTAAGACACATACAATAGTATGAATGATTGAGTTTATACATGAGGAAGTATCTATATATATATATATATATATATATATATAATATATATATAATAAATAATGTAAAAAATGTACAAATTGTAGATCTTTAAAAAATGTTAGCTGTGTGGGATGTCTTCATAAATTGGACAGCTTCATCCCAATATAGATTAATATTAGACCCATTAAGACATGTTCATTGCCTATGGAAACAAGTTTTATCTTCGGATGAATGATTTGAAAATAAGGAAAACTAGAGGCATATATACACTCAGAGAGTGCAAACCTCCGCCGTCACGGGGTCCTTATGAGCCTTCCGAGGCGGATTTTTCACGACTGGGGCGGCGTAGAGGGACGGGGGAGGGTTCCCCTCGACGGAAATTCCGAGAGGAAGACGCTCCCGCACCCGATTTCACAGCACAGCGACATCTATTGGCAGAGAGGCTAACTTGAAATATTTATTAGTATATAGCTCAATTTGCATCTTAATTCTGCACTCAGAGATGCCAAAATTTAATCACTTGTTTCTGGCATTTCCAACAACTCCACAAAGTTTCATCCGAATCCGTTCCGTACTTTTTGAGTTATCCTGCTGACAAACAAACCAACGCCAGTGAAAACAATACCTCTTTCGGCGGAGGTAATAAGTCTGAGACTAGACATAGGACGTTTTATAGCGGGTACAACCATGAAATGCAATGTAGTATAGTATAATACTATCAAGGCGCTTAAACCAACACTTAGCAATGTCAAATAAGAGGTAAAAGGCGTAATAATATATAATATTTGTATCATAGCACGTAAAATTCATTCACCCAGGAGGTAAAATAACAATATTATATGTATTATTATTTCATAGTGTTTATTAGTAGGAAAAGATGAAAGGAGGTATTTTTTTCATGGAATTATAAAAATAATAATTATATTATTATTATTATTATTTTAATGAGTTTCCGAAACCCCCCTCGTTAATCCCTTGGGGTCATTCAGAGTATTCTTCATATCATTTTTTAGTGTGTGTATATGTTTCTGTAAGGACTTTGTTTTGACAGCTTTTTTCTCTGTCTGTAAGTATTATATTTTTTTCGCTTCAAGGAGATTTACAAGGGTAGTGTAGTCGTGGGGTGGCTGGATCTCCCCTTTTGTGGAGTATGCACGAATTCATCGCATTTCAAAATTAAAATTCCGAGTGCAAAGGACAGTAGAAGTTTAAACATAGAAACCTAAGAGGGGGGAGGAAGGATAACTAAGATGAATAGTTAGTATTAAAAAAGAGTTTTTACATACAGTAGGAACACAAAGTGTGTACCTCAATGCTCCATTGTTCATTTGTCTTCCTCATATTTCCCCCCGTTTATAATATGTAGAAAAGAAAATATGTGAATAAACGAAACAATGGAGCCTCGGAATGGAGTAGTAATTCAATTTCCTTCTTTTTTTCAGAGTCAAATGAAAGGATGTTTTTTTTTCCTTAGCTGTACTTTGTCTTACCGAGGATACCCTGAAGATCTACACCATTTATTGCTGGATCTTCAAACAAAGTTGTAGTATAAATAGTTTATTGTACAGTTATTTGTTTGTTCGTCCTGTGAAAGATTTATTTTATTATAAGGGACTGCGGATTTTATGTGTATATTTTTATAAATATTGCTGTGAAAGACAATAGATATATCTGCCTAACAACATTAGGATAAACTTTATTTATGTTGTTAAGGTTCAGTATTTTGCCTCTTCGTATACTTTTGATTTTTTAAAGCTTTTATTTGTAACAGGGGATGCAAAGTAAAAGAAAGTGGTAGAATTATGTATATAAATAATATCTAAATAAAACATTACAGTTTAAAATTTTCAATTTTATGAAATATCTACTGCTTTATACATTTATAAATCGTGATGTCAGATGTGTATTCCATTTTGTTTCGACCTAATCCATTGGCGACAGATGGAGGAGTCATTTTACCACTTTATTGATTACTTAATTATATTTTACTTATAAGAAGTTAAATATTATTATAGAATAACTAAGTTCTTTGTTTGAAATTTGAATTTATTTGATATTTAAAAAATACTTTTTTGTCTAACGTATAATTATATTCATAAAGCTAATTCTAATGGTCGAAAATCGAATGAAATATACAGTTGCTTATCCTAGGCTTAAAAAGGGATACATACTTTGGGAATAGACCGTACTTGTTGGCTTCAATAGAAAATCTATGAAAATAATTTTTTATGGGCATGAATATCTTCTTCAATTCAATTAATTTAATAAAAGCGAGGATTCTACTCAACAAATAGGTAAAGCTCTGCAATTAGATAAGTTTTTGGTCTCCAATCTGTTATTATTTCGACTTTTTGTAAAGAAAAAGCAAAGCAACTTATAGATAGAGCGATATATAAAGTAATAAATATTTATCTCATTCATACTTGCTCTAATATATGTAAGCATGAAGGCATTCATTGTTTATCATTATCTTGTGGGCTTGTTTATATGTATATATTTTGATAAACTACCTCGATATGACCATGGAACAATGTCCATATCGCCATAGAACTAATGTAGCTATTTATGAGTTATGCCTCAATTAAAATCTCATCTAAATTAACTTCAAACACATATTGTTGTATGTGGCTTTGATCATTCTTTGCATACTACAAATTATGGTGGATGTATGTGGCGCTCTTACCTAATAACCATGCCTTACAAACATGCCTCAAAGCACCATTAAAAAAAGACTCCTCTTAATAGCACAACAACAACCAAAAAACCTCTAACCAAAAAAAAATATATATACTTGAAACTCTGCAATTTTCTTTGTCCTACAATTATTTAATTATTTCCGCGACGCGTTATTATTACTGGGATAATTATAGGCCTAGCTCTCTCTCTACATGCCTACCCTCTCTCAAGTATCTTGAAGAAACCCCAGCTCCTCTTATTATCAATAGATAAATCATTTTGTAATTATGTTGGTCTGCCGTCCTCACCCTAAAAAACATGTTAGACATGCAAAATAGGCAAAATATCATGAATGCCTAGGTAAGCGTATATATTGTTGGTAGGTAGAATAATGCTTTAATAAAGTCTTATATCGCTTTGGAAATTACATGAAAAACAAGAAAATAAGAGGGGTGATGAAGGGTATCTCTAATAATAGTTTTCGTTGTAATCGAAAGTAGAACTAAAAAAATAACAGCTCACTTCCGTACTTATAGTTTTTAATGCATTTCTAATTGAAGTTCTGACTATAAAAGGCCAAATGCCGATTTCGTCTGCCACCGTTACATTTGGGAATGATATTTTTTTTGCATTTAGGAAAAAGGGCCCCACAGCAAAAATAGTAATCTAAGATTTTCAATAAAAATCCCAGCTTGCTCAGAGAATAGGATTACATGTTTTTTTCTTTGATTTTGTTAATGAACTTACTCCCTCTAACAGATCAAGCCAAAACTATAAGCAGGGGTACCATTCATCACCAATCTCCTTTTCTTTCTTTGAATGTGAATTCTCACAGTTTTAGTTATATATGTATGATTTTGTTGCCATATAGGTGTGTATTTGTAAAGTGTTCCAGCCCATAAAATTTCTTTATTCTTTTTTCAAATGAAAAGTATTATTGACTATCACTCACTTTCAAATATTTTTTGAGAGTTTCCGATAAATAATGTGTATATATCACAAATTAAAATTATCATAGGTGTTGGCATTGTAGTCTTTAGAGTTTTCGGGCCCTTCTGAATGATTATAAAGAAGCGGATCCTTTAAAAAAAGATGTAACAGGGATAATATTTCAATACGTACGAATAAAATTAAAGCTTGGATTTTGTTATGCATTTTATTCTGGGATATAATAGATACAAAGCTATTTTATTTATATTATTTATAGGGAATTTATTCATATAGAGTTATCAACGATTGGTGATATTTCAGATAGTTATGAGCAGTTATTATCTATGTTTAAATACTTAGAGAGATCCACGACAAATATTAATCGATCGTCCCGACGCATTAGGCGAAGATCTATCACATATTTATGGCAATTTTATTTGTTTTTAGAAGTAAAACAATCATTTGATTCTGCATCTAATTGAATGTAATAGAACTTTAACAGTTTGATACAAATCTATACTTGAAGTCGAGCTCGGCAAAGGAGTTTCGTTAGTTACCTACTTAGTTATTTGTGTCGGCAAATCATGCCTCAAGGGGGTGAAATAAAAGTATATTTCTTCATATAATTTATATAGCACCATAAAGAAGAAGAACTTGCAATAAAAAAAGGAAAAGTATCAAACTTGAGAGGACCTCACAAAAGCTGGTAAAAGTAATACATATAATAAAAATAATAATAATGGAACTATTGTTCCTTTTATTGGTGTTTGAAGGAGTGATAAACAAAATTGAAACCCGGGGTTGTCCTACTTTCTCAGAAAAGAAAACCCTCTCAGGAAACAACAACAACACTTATCTGTTTTGAGAGATATTTTAAAAAGAACTCTAAAACTTAATGCCCACTTGAGACCTTCTTTTCTTTTCCTATTTTTTCATCCATAAAAAAGCTGGGACTATGAGAAAGAATGGAATGCGACTCTAAGAGTGTGTGTGTGTGTTTTAATAACCTCCCCCATAAAAAGCTTTATTTCTTCTTTTTTCAACGATGAGTGCAAAGTGCAGAGCAAACAAGGAGCTCAAGAGGATAAAATAAATAAGATGAGATGCTTATGATGTAATTGATGTATTATATGGTTTGGACTTTCAAATACTTAATATTACGTAGGAGGCTTCTGTTTTTAAAAATTCTCATTTTCTTTTAATGAATTAAGAATATTTACACCACTTATCCATATTTTTTATGCAAATGTCTTAATGTCATTTTAGTTACACATATATATATATATATTCAATAAAAAGCTACTATTAAACCAAAAAAGTATTTTTGGATCGAAAAATAAATTTTCGTATTTAAGAAAATTAAATTATTTATAATTGTGGACTGTATTAATTTATTGAAAATGACGTCATACCTATCATTTTATACTTCTGGTTATTTAATAAATGTGTACTTTTAAATTAATGCATAAGGATAACTTTAACCCACCTAATAATATATATTTAATATAAATCAAATTTAAGTTTTATTGCTTATTCATGTAAAATATGATAACTCCTTTTCTATTTGATTATGGAAGCTAGATGTATCAAATATATTTATAAATAAATATCATGTTAGTGTTACTCTCCTCTGAAATAGTAATATAAAAAATATCCTTTTTGCCTACAATTGATAAGTACATATTGTGACGTTTTAATTCAAATGACAGATCCAACTTGGATAAAAAACTTGATTTTTAATTTAAATTTTATTTGCAAAACTAATAATTTAGTTAAAAAATGTTATTAAAATTGCATAATATAAGTAATTATCTTTAAATTTTATATAACTATTCATTTTTTATGTTATTGCTCCTGATAATAATATTATTATATTTATACATTAATTATTATTATCTGATAAGTATATTAATAATTTTATTTCCTCTTGTATAAACATGTATGATTGTTATTGAACATGTATCTTTCTATAGATGATTATTAAAAAACAATCATTTTAAACTATGATTATATATATATATATATATATATTATTTATTTACACAATTCCTTGTCGGAAATAAAGAAAAAGATAACCTTATCTACTTATAATCCTTTGGCCATTTCATATCACTAAATCGACAAAAAATCTTAAAAGACCAACATTCAAGATTAAACAATGGGTTCCTACCTATTGCTATAACAACTGTGAAATTGATTACTTTTATTATTATGATCATCATATTTATTATAAAGGCTATGAACGTAACGAATCTCAATTATAATAATTATCATCAAAATCCATGCAACCTTAGCTTTTAATGAAATTCTTAGGCATGCCCCCTCTCTCTCTCTTTCTTTCCCTGGCAAGAAGGAAAGAATGATTTATACTTGGTGCATTAGTTCCGGTGGGTCAGGTCTGAGACTAGCGTTCCATTCAATCATGCATGACCTCATACTGATATATGAAGTACAGAGGCAACAACAAACACAACAAAATGACAAAAACAAAATGAATGAAGAGGCTAAAAGGAACAAATTTGTTATATATAAATATATATACCTATATATATATATATTTGTATATATATCAGGAAATGATCGGGACACTTTTTTTGGCCGGACCTGTGCCGGGCCAGGACTACAGTATATTTTCGATCCTTCGTCATTCTGAAAGTGGCGACGTTTTTTTATAAAAGAAATTCCCCCAAAAAAAGTTACAACGTTTTTTTTAGAAAACATGTTCTAAATATATTTTTTTTAATTCTTAAGGTCTCGGCCCGGTGATTTTTAGACACCAGGCTGGGCCGTTCAAAAACAGCCGGGACCCGGGCCGGGCTGGGTAACCGGTCGTTTCCTGATAATAAATAAATAATATATATATATTAGTTAGATAGATACAAAGACATCCATTCAAAATAAAGAGAACGGGATAAATTTTTTAAAGGCGACATTAGTTTAAAATATTTAAAAAGAACTCTGTAGAATTAAAATAAAGAATGTCATGTCATAATTCCTTTGATACGATCTCTTGCTTTACAAGGGAGTTTAATGTATACGGATGTCTTAATGGGCGTTATTGCAAAATCACAAATAAACATAGCATTTTTTCTGTCTGCTACTTTATTTATTCTTCATTATAAGTCGTATTGTCAGAGCAATAACCTATTTATGTATTGCCCAGGATATTAAAATAAAACTAATTGTTCCTTATTTAGTGAGAGTAGTTGTTTTAATTAATTAAATATGTGGATATTCAAGGAGATATTGATGGAGGTCCATTTCGAATTGAGACTCCCCCTTTGATAATTCCTGCAGGTGTACATATAAAAATTGCTCTTATTTGTGTATGCTGTTCGTAGTCATATAAGCTGCAACTTTTTATCAAAATAAACAGTTTCTGAGTCTTCTTCTTCCAGTAGCAAATGGCGTTAGAATAGGGAAATGTGTTTAACCATATTAGATAGGCCGTCACTAGTTCTATAGACAATATAGAAGATTTTGACGGTCCAGGCCATTCAGAATTGCAAGAATGACCTTTTTGGCTAAGCAGAAGGAAGATATCCCCGTGGTGCTTAGGACGGTTTTCAGAGGAAGAAATCCACCCGGGGTCATAGTTAGGCGTGACTACGGATCGAGGAAGGCGTGAAAGACGATCAAACAGTGTGCCTGCATCTTATTTCAGAGAAAGTCGTCCTTTCGGTACAAAGGAAATGCCCAGACACTTCTTTGGTGTTCGAACAAGATGGGACTCCCTAAAACATTTATATTTGATTTGTTATACATTAAAAATTGCCACTTTTAATAAATATTGACTTCATACAACTTTGCTTCAATCCTGTATACAGGGACATTTAAAACGGCCAATAACAGACAACGTTCTTGCATCCCAACATATGCCTACACGCCATACAAATGCATGTTGGGTCAGAAGCATCCTTGTCATACCATCTTGACATATAAACAAAAAAAACGTCAGTCGTGAATGCGAAAAAAAATATTTGGCCATTGGCATCATTTTTCTTCCTCATAATCGCATTGTCACTTTTGAGGAGACACAAATAAATAACTCAAAAATACCTTTGTTTTTGTCTCCTCCTGCTGCTAACTGCCTACGTCAGTGAGTTAGTATGTGTATATGTGGGACATCAACATAAAATATTTCTACAAATTGTAAAGTACCTAAAAAAAATATTGGGAAATTTAAAAAGATATTTGAAATCGTGGTGCTCCCATTAATTACATTTAAATCTGGCATTATATCTATAAGAAATACTTTTTTCAGATAAAGCTTTGCTATGATCCCTTAAAGAAAACTCCATCGTTTTCAACTCTCAAAAGTTACATTTTTAATTGTCATAGTCATATGCAAGGTATTCAAATTAACTTCCCGCGTAGCCAAATTTAACTTATATATTTAAAAATATCCTCCCTACGTCAAGGGTCTTCAAACTAATTCATTTCGCATACTACATATGACTTCTAGCTAGAAAACCATCATGGATCAGAAAATTATGTTATAGTAAGAAGAACATGACCGCTGTTAAATTAAAGTAGGAGCTGAAGTGTGTCTTTAAAGCATATTTGTTCTTCTTTGGCCCCCATGAAGGCCAGTTTAGCTGAGCCCATTAAATTTGACACAACTTATCTGCGGCGATTACATTCTGTATTTCCTTTATTAAAATTTGTAGACCAAAGTGTATTTATTGTTGCGGACAGATTTCAGCCCACGTGTCGTATGTTTGGCACAACTTTTATACTTTGAATCTATTTACAATACTCATTGGCTCTATCGATTATAGATTAAAGCATATTACCTTTATGGTTGTTGCCAATTATTACTGTATCAGTTGATGCATTTAAGCATCTTTGATAAACAAAGATATCATAATTCTTCTACATGCATAAAAAACTATTCAATTCAAACCGACGGCCCACAAATGTACTCTTGCAGTTTTCCAGGATAGCCAATAGATTCTACGCATTCCTCTGCCTTCATCATCCAAGCTCACCAACTATTAGGTCAAAATATATATATATGTACTTCCCCAGAAGCAGAGGCCGTCCAGGAGGCATGTAAAGCCTTATTTTCTAGAAAAACAAAAAAAATATTTGGAAATTATTTCATAACTCTATAAATATTTTGAAAACAAAAAGGAATGTATTTTTCGTTCTTTTTCGTATGTATGTATGTGTGTGTGTCTGTGTTGACATAGTAATCATATATTTAAGAGGGGGGCAGGACAAGACGCATTCTACGTGACACATTCCCGAAAATCCATGAGAGTTCGATATAAAATTAGAAGCAGATGGACAGTAACAATAAAGATAACTCTAATACTGACAATATAATATAATAATGTTATAACTCAGAAGGACATCCTTAAAATGGAAATAGGACTACAAATATTGTATAGATATATTTGGAATGGATATCAGTATGAGTGGGGGGAGGGGGGGGGTCAAATTCGATGTAGTTGAATTGAGAAGATAAGTATTATTAGTATTATGCATGAGAAATACAGCCAATCCTCAACGTCTATGTTAGATTTTAAAAACTAAGATACAAATATGAAGTAATAAAAAATATGATGT
>CP045901.1:1760844-1777473 GCA_013387185.1 Caligus rogercresseyi | reverse complement strand
ACAAACCAACGCCAGTGAAAACAGTACCTCCTTCGGCGGAGGTAATAAAATAAACAATCTAATACTGTATCTAAAATATGTTTCACAAAAACACTAGTCATGAGAAACTAAGTACATTTTTATATTTTGACGAATTGAAATTAATATAAATTAGCTTGATGTTATTTTTTGCATATTTGGTCAATAAAAATGTATCCGACTGGATTAAATAGCATTAAAGCATTTCATTTATATATCGAACCAAGGGTCTTTTCGAATAGGATTAGCTATGTGGGGAAGTTGATCTTCCCCATAGGATTCGAACCTGCGCCCCCAACATTTAGAGTTGAACATGTCTTGGTGTTATATTTAATGTAGATTATTCTCATTAAAAAATATATGATTTCCTAACAATTTTTGTTCTTATCACATTATTACATCTGATATTTTTAAAGAGTAAATGGTAAGGCCCATGACTGCATGGAATGATCATAGTATGTATTTATGGAGAGCTATGGTAAGGCTCCCTTTGCTCTGATTTTATTTACATTCAAGGTACTTAAAAAGATAATAAAGTAAATAAATCTTGATTATTTTACATAATGACAATAATGAAAATAAGAAAGGAGAAATGTAGAAGAAAAAAGTTTAATTAAACATTTTTTCGCGTTTTTTTTTTAGTGAAGAATAATTAACGCCTTGTTTTGAAGGCGTTTTTATCCAATTAGGCAAGATTTTGAAAGAAGCGGTAACATGAAAGTATATAATGTACATTTATTATTTGTAGGTCTTCTTAAAAACTCTAGCATATGTACAAGCGTATATATATGTATGTAAAGTAGGATTTATGTTGCTGGATGAATTACAGTCAAGAAATAATATATATATAGATATATAATATATATATATATATATATATATATATATATATATATATATATATATATATATACATAAGATGTATATAATATATAGATGGAGGAAGTATTTTTATCAGTGTTGTCTGATCATTTTCGCTTGTATATTTATAAAGAAACATAACTTACTGATGTAAAACAGATCACCACCATATTTTGTGGCTGTGTTCTTTACTTTCGTTTGTAAGTTTTGTATACACACTTATCGTATGATATTTTTAGCTTGAACTAAAAAAATGCTGCACTTCATAATAAGAAATTTTTCAAAATATATAAGTAAGGATGTCTTTCAAATTGAGAATACTATTAAAAAGTATTGTAATAATATAATAAATATAACAACTTATTTCTTGAGAGGCCTGGATAGGCAGGGCACATTAAAGAACCAAAAGCATTTGATAAGAAGTTCGACTTACAATGTGTAGTATACAAGAACCTAAAAAAAGCCATGAAAAATATGATTTTTATATTTTTGAGGGTTTTTCATAAGATACTCCTTTAAAAATACTATTTTATATGCGTCGTTTGTTTCTGATTTATTTGTGCGTGATGTAAATTTATTGATATCATATTTTTCTAGGGAATGGTTTATATTTAATGATTTTTTTGATGAATTCAATCCTTGAGTTTCAGCAAACAATTTTTTAGAATATATATATATATATAACAACTCTGTATAATTACTTTTTCTTGTATTTACTATTATATATATTCATATGTATATAGGTATATATATATTAGCATGTATTTTTTCAATTCAGCTACATTAACATAATTTGAACATGCTAATGTCTGCTGTTTCCATGCAACTTTTCTCAAAGCTCTCAGTCTATTCTTCATTATTTTGAAAGGTATATATAACTCAAAAGCAGCATGCATCCACTGACAAGCAACTTCACTCAGCAGTCACATTTACAAAGATTATATATATTTTTTCTTTTGCTTTGTATTTTATTTATTCATATAACTAAAGACAATTTGCGTCGGGAGCAGCGATGAGATCAAGATGATCCCCATGGAAACTTGAGAGAATCTCCCATCATCAACAGAAAATACAAGGCAGCTAAGATAATAATAATAACCAATATGGAATCTCGGTCGCTGTTCATAGGGGCAATGCGGGAAACAGAAGATATTATAAGGAATTTTAGGTGTATATATATATATATGTATATGAGCGAAGAAAAGGAGATGTCTCCTGTTGAGATGTGGAAAATTAATATTTAGTAGATGAGGAATATCTCTCAAAGTCGAGAGTGCAGGGGGTTTGTTGCTCTTGTAAACAACAAAGCTATGAGTACGGATAACAGAAGGCGCAAAATCAACAATAAACTATTTTTTCAGTTGCTAATTCATTTTTTTGACACTCGCATTAGTCAGAATAATGATCTATTTTTCGTTGTTATGATAAAACTAAACATTCATTTTCACAGAGCCAAGGAAGCTGCTTTATTAAATCAAAAATAATATGTGATATATGAGAACTCCATTTAAATGGTTCACAAATGACATGAGAAGAGACACTTCAAGTTATTAAGGATGCTATTCTTCTATCTGAATAATCAATTTACCACTCAAAAGCGCTAGTGTAATGATGCTTTATAGCATAATGACACTTGTGTTTTTAATTAATTCCCTCTCCTTTTCTTTGCAATAATCACGTTTCCAATATATTTGACCTTTTTATCAACCCAAAAAATGCACAATTCAATGTATCGCTTAATAACTTTTCTGTATTGATAAATAAATACTAATAGTCGGAGGATTCATCAATTTATGGGTAGATATGAAGAAAAAGGCATTCTTTATATCATTTAGTATAAACATTGGTTTGTTAATGTGATGGGGATATTCGAGAAGCTTATTCGCAAGGTTCGCAAATGACATATATATATATATATATATATATTAATATTATATATAAATATATATCAGTGTTTAGGAAGTGATAATAAGAGGACGATAATCTTCTCTTGAATTGATGTTCGCGCAGCTGTGAATGAAGTGATGATTACAATATATTATAATGTCAATATATATAATAATAATTTTTATTTACCTAGATGGTTCGATGGAATTGCATAGGATATAAATAAGCATACTAGCATGTAAATTAGTCCTCGAACCTAGGATCTTATCATTGAGATAGATCAAAAATGACCTCCCCTCTCGGGAGTATTCGAACCTGCACCCCAACATTGAGAGTTAACTTAAAAACACGGCTACTTAGCAACTAGCATGTAAATTAGTCCATCGAACCTAGGATCTATCCATTGAGATAGATCAAAAATGCCCTTCCCCTCTCGGGGTATTCGAACCTGCACCCTGAGAGTTGAACACGCCTTAACGCACACAGGCTGTCCCGCTCCCTCAATTTATTTTCACCAATCAGTACGAGGAGAACGGATCCTTAGCAATGTGTATTCGGAATATTGTGTTCTATGCAGGACTAAAGGGGTCATTAGTGAGTATACATATGTGTAAGTATACCCCCTTGAGGAAAGGAAAACTCACATACACACACACACAAAAGAAGAGAACCCTCATTTAGAACGGGTCATTATCCCCAGCACCCCCTGGAACCCAAGATTAAAGGATAGAAACGGCTCGCATACACATTATTATATATTTATATAATGTCCGAGCTGTTGCTAAGGGAGCTTATATCAAAGATAATAATAATAAAATGTATAACTATGGATATATACGACCCATAACAGGGAGTTAAAGGAATCATGACTGAGGGCTTAAGACTGTGAATCGACAAATCCTATATATATTTCGCCTTGTAATTACATTTATATATTTTATTTTATTGTATATACCGCATATGTTGTAATGGGTCCTATGAGAACAGCATATTGTCTTTGTATTATTTTTTCTCTTTATGACAATTGCTAGATTTTGTTGGATATAAAAATATGGATAGTTGAATGGAAACCGAGTTAAGTTATCTTAATTGTTTACTTATAAAGTATGTATTTTGTATTTCTATGTAAATATACCAAAGGTACCTTTGCATAAGGTTTTTATTAATATTAAAAGGTCAATTGATTTTTATAGATGTATTGTTAAGTATTAGTAGAAGTAGGGTATATATATTTATGATATAATATATATATATATATATATATATATATATAAGGAAACAACCTTGACACTTTTTTTGCAGACCCGGGCCGGGCCGGGACTTATATTTTTCAAGTAGGGCCGGAACTTCAGTATATTTTGTTCCTTCGTCATTCCGAAAGTGACGACGTTTTTTATAGAAAAGAATTTCCAAAAGAAGTGACGACGTTTTTTCTTAGAAAAGAGATTCCCCAAAAAATAAAAAATTGTCGAAAAAGTGACAACGTTTAAAAAAAAAAGTCCCGGCCCGGTGATTTTTAGACCCTGGGCCGGGCCGGGACACTAAAAAAACTGCCAGGACCCGGGCCAGGCCGGGTACCCGGTCGTTTCCGGATATATATGTGTATATATAAGTATTTATTAGGTAGATATGTTCATGAATTACCCAAACATGCATATTATTAATATGTGATTGACAACCTTCATCTTCTTGGGCACGGATGATCAATTTCCGCTTCAGTATTTCCCCTCCTTGATGACATTTTTGACAGAGTAATTTCGACTGGCTCACAATTAGGGCAATTACATATTCTCCTTCTTCCTAAGTATGGGTCCTACTTTCCTCTCTTTATACTGTAGTCCCATTTTAATAACGTACCTTCAAAATACCCTTTTGACTGCAGTATTTCACAAAATAACAAATCCATTGTATAGAAAATTATCTTTATACGAGGAATGCTTGTTGACCCTTTGCAGTCTCCTTATGTGGTCTCCTTATATTTACAGTATGTACATACAGTGAGACAATCAAGGAGTTACGACTCGAATATGTTTATTTGTCTTCAAAAATTGGGTTTTATTCTCATGTCTTTTTATTTTTTATGATTGAATTACCTTTCAAAGTTTCCGCTGAATGTTCCTTTTTCCATGAGTCAATAAGGGTCGTACACATAATGAAGCTATTGTCAAAACCTTTATTTACGAATGGAGAATATATTTTTTATGTCTATTAGTCTATTATATTATATATACTTTATAAATGTTGATGAATTGTGTTAATTTGCTTCAAAATTAGGTGATAGACTTTAACAAATTAATAGATACGAAAAGAGTTGTTTATAGTTCAAAATACCTCTCTGATGAGAGCATTGATTATAATGGTCTAAAAATAGTGGACACACTATCGAACATCATTAAGAGTTTCAATTCTTAAGCGCAAACTCATAATAGTTTAAGTAAAACTTTTGCTGTTTCATTGATAGTTTTACATTTGTTGAACTGGTCAACTACACCAATTTAAATTCTGGTTGACATATCGGTAAAACTAAGTTTGTATACAATAAGCGATTGTATATTTTCTTCATTTATCTGAAGAAATAAATTAAGAGACATGATTCGACATGTATATATATATATATATGGTAGAGAGTTTTTTCATAACTTGGCAAGTTTTTTTATACTCACATAGTACCTTTACAACCTTTAATAATAGAGTGGACAAACCAAACTTTTGAAATTATTTTGTATCATTTTCGTTTAAGTACATTTTATTTATATTATATTTTTATGAATATGAGTGAAAATAATAAATGCACAAAATTCTATAAATAATTAATTTAATTTTAAAAACAATATTTTAAGTACGACTTTTCGATGCCCTATAAACAATTAATGATATTTAATGTCGAAATATATTATATGCAATATATTCACTTAGAATGCATATAAAATCTGTCCCAAGGAATAATCTTTTTAAAATGACCAACGACGTAAAATTTCCAGTTAAATTCTTCTTCTAATAGCATCATTCACTATTTATAAACATCTAATTTATCGATCACTTGTATGTGAAAATAATACGATCTCAAAAATTCTTGATATTTGAATTTCAATGATTTAGATATACTATGTGAAAATGGACAAATCCTTAAGAAAAAAGTGACTGGTAAAATGAAAGATTCATTCTTCGGATATGACATCATTTCCTTAAAATGGAAAAAATTGTGGACTGTTTTTTTAATATTTGGAACTTGGATCGTACGTCTCCAAGTCCACAAATAGGGTGCTTCAAACTATGTCTTAATCATAATTATGTATGTTTAATCAGGAGGTTGTATTTTAAGGCAGAGTGGCAAAGATATTTCATTCTACTTTGCCTGAGATACAAGATTACACCTCTATTTTGTTCTAGGATATTATTTTAAAACAAAGGAACGATGCCAATGTAACGCATACTAATCGTCACATTTTTTTCAGTTGGTAACGAAAATTGATTTCTCTTAGTACATTTTATAGTCAAAATTATGTTCTATTTATTGTCAAATATGATAAGAATACTCATGTTTTGTCTCAGCGTAAAGAAAATGCTTCATATTTATATTATATTCTTGTTGAAATATCACTACCAATAGGACAAGAGTAGTTTTAGCAAAAATTCTAGGTCTCATTGAAATAGTGTATCTCAAAATCAATGTAGCAAATCTGCCATTAAAGTAAAAAAAAGTCACAAGAAAGATTGTTTTTTTAAATTGTCGATATATTTGAGACATATTTCGACTAATAATGGCTGTTTTGGGCTCATGGAGCTATTTAATTTTTAAATATATTTATTGGCAAAACCTGAGCGCCGTTCTATTTGTTAACATCGACCATGAAACACTGGCGGCCTTTTTGACAGACACATACATCCCATGCCTTCATATATATCATAAGGGTATAAAGTCTACTTAAGAAGTATATAATATATAATAAAAGTATTAATTCTAGCATTTTTATATGGAAATCATGAAATTAAAATACATAAATTTTAGAAATGAGGAGTAATTTTTATTAAATAGGTCATTATATATCCATTCATGGTCATGTAGAGCTTAAATCAAAGTGATATGTTTTATCTTTTTACTTTGAAATACAAATATAAATTTGTTTCTTTAACTTTTATAAAAAGTGAGGCCAGCAAATTTTGGAGGAGGTCTTCGGCAAGCAATATAAGGAGTTAATGATATAAATAGTGTAACTATACATAATCAGAAAGAGTGTCTCAAGATGGTTCTAATGAGGACAATCATATCTAATTATCTTATTTTTATTTATGTCGATTGCAATCATTTGAAAATGTAGAAATCACTTGCTTTAACGTCCTCATTAACTCACCAATCAACATGACTTTTTCAGTAGTGACGATCTATTTATGAACAGATATAATGAAACAAAATATTTTCTCCGACTATAATCAAATGATTTATTTATTTAATAATAATAGGTGACTTTGGAGGATTCCATTAAAAAAGACATGTATTATTGCCCATGATAAAATTCACAAAGTGTTCTTTCAGATAATGTTCAAATTCCTTGGTCATGAGTGAAGTGACGTTTTATTTTGTTTTTATTATGCATGTTCATTTTCTTTCTACTCATCAAAATTTTAATTGTACAATATTTATCTTCTTGATTTATCATTCATACAAAAGCGGAAAATATACAATCATATATTTATATACGATCAAATAAAAAGTATCACATTAACTTTCATTTAAAGAGTCATGTTGTATATTATATCAGCAACATGATTTTATCAGGATATATTATTATTTTCACAACTGTGTAAAAGTAAAATGTAAGCTATCCTATATTGGTAACGATTTTGGTTCTCTTCTCATCTCTATATATTTTCTTTGTTTATAACAAACATATGTTAATCTAAAAGTATATATGAAAAAGTTGATTATAATTAAACAGCAATCCCTCTCTGGTAGATATCAGCCAACTGTGAAAAGTGACAGATTCCCGTCAATGGATGTTATTACTTTTTCTCTCATTCTTTGTATTTTGTTTTTGGCTCAAAAACATCTTCTAATAATGAAAACACACACTTCAAAAACAACAAGCCTAAAGTGTTTTCTCTCAAGTATGCTATGGTACACCCATTCGACACTTTTTATTGATCTTTATTGCGTTCTTTTATGTGCGTGTGTGTGTGTGTGTATGTTTTTTCTAGAGGGGACATCAAGGAAAACAAGATTGTGTTTATCTTGTGTCCAAGGCACTTAAACACTCTGCTCAAGGGGGTTGTAGAAAAAGTAGTACAAAGTCTCTTAAAAACTAATTAGTAGGGCGCCCCGAACTCAAATAAAAAGTGTAGCTCGTAAAAATACACTACTCATTCCTTTGAAAAAAACAATATTTGTTGTCATTAAATAAAGTGTTTGAAGGTCGAATGGGTCTAATTTTAATGAAGACTGTATCTATGGTATTCATTGTATGAATGCTCAATATTTTGCATATTCATTATATATAATATATGTTAGTTACAATCAAATTATAAGTCTTTATAATCAAAGCATTAGGATACCCCTTTGATTAATATATATTTCGTCATGATTGATAGCTTTATATTTGAAAAAATATTTGCTTCTTGTATATCAATAGCCAATATAATAGCTTTTACATAGAGTTACAACCAGTTCTTACTGGAATTGTTTCCTGTGGGGTGGGTTCAATTTTAGAAGACTTGACTAAAAAATACTCTTATGAATAATATATATTACTTTATATATATTTAATATTATAATCTTCTTACTTTACAGTGAGGATCGAAAATTCTATTAAAAAATATATTTGACTTTCTCATTATCGAATAAAAGTATCTACAAAGTATAAAATTAACAATTAATATTATCTAGTGCAGACATAGGCAAACTAAGGCCCGCGGGCCGTATACGGCCCTTTAGACCATTTAATCCAGCCCGCCGAGCTTATCCAGTAAATAATATAGTAATGCTTCACAAATCGTTCATTACGTCATGTCCATCCAGTACCACGTTTCACCAATAGATGGCGCGCCCACAAGTTAAAAAGTTTTCCCATCCCTGATCTAGTGTGTATGATTAGATCAATGGAATCGAATCCTTCTCGCGTAATAATATTTTACCATAAAATTAACTATTTGTCATGATATTTGTTATGCTTTAATGTTCAGGCGTAAAGCAGGTGAGTTCTATTGGCAAATAAACATTTCCTTTGCTTATTAAGGGTCATTGCGTTTTATAATCATTTCCTCGGAAAACACCATTGGTACAAAAAGGGAAAAATACGGCATGGCTTATGCTTCAAAGGATTTCAAATACATACATTAAGGGAGGGAAAGGCTTCAAGGAAATGTGTCGTACGTGATATGCTCTCAACCAAATGCATTTAATATATATGTAGTAGGCAATCCCAGAAAAGAAATACCCCTGACAACTTCTAGCTACAGTCTTCAGCTTTCTTTTACAACGGTTTCAGTAAATCTATTTCAAGGGTCAAATTTTAAAGAGGAAAAATATATGGTCATATACATATATGTACGGTTTGTATATATAAGTTTATGAATGTATGTAGGGTGTCAAGGATAAAATGGAATTGCTTTAAAGTTCATATAGATCCATAATGTTTATATTTGGTGTTTAATCATAACGAAATAAAATATTGAAAGAACAATATATTATAATACTAATCACAACAAACAATAGTCATCATGGAACAAGCAAGAAGAAGCACAATCCTCGAATTGGCTCGCGCGGTACACAAGCCCACTGATATTTACAAGCTTCTCAACTACACCAATACCACTGTGTACTGAGTTTTCAATACCTAGGAGACTAAGGGGGTGGTCTGCCGCATGGCCCATTACATGAAAAGTAACCAAATGAGCATTCCCTGCTTCCTTGCAGGCCTCGAGAAGTCCATCAAGGCCTCGCCGTGAACTTACATGTTTAGGCTGGCCAAGAACAGTGGAGTGAGCAAAAAGCGCTTGTCACCATGGCTGGGGACCTCTAGTACAGGTAATATGGAATGGTCAAACAACAAAACCCCACGGCATCCATGAAGGCCACAAGCAAATTAACATTAAGCGTCTCCTCAACAACGAGTCATCGACGAAAAGAACTGGATTGTCAACAGAAGCTATAAGACTTCCAAAATGGCAGTTGACTAACCAAGGGGAGAGAGGAGGTCCCTGAAGGCTTTAATACAAAGTTTTCCGGCCTCCTTAATGATCCTGGGTGTCATTTGTTGCACTGGAGAGGTGATCCTTTCATTCTTCTTCAATCCCAAGGAAAGGGTTAACGCAAAAATGTACTGATAATTCATGGAGGAGTTTTTATATCTCCTGAACAAGATTCAACGCCCTCACACATCGCCATCAGGACCATTAACATCTTCAACTTCAATTAATAGTTTCTTTGACTATAAAAATACATTGACAAAGAAACAAACAAATGCCCAGTATGACATATCGTTGATTCAGCAATAAACCTCTAATTGGGTCTCAACCGTAATTTCTACTAAAAAATGTAAAATCTCTCCAAGAATGTTCAAATCTTTAAAACTAGAGATTTAATTAAAGTATTTTATTGTTTAATGCTGATTTCAGTCTGAATAACTTCTTCTGGATACACAATTGTGAACTCGAGGATCTTTATATCATATTAAATAATTGAAATGTAATAACAGAGTTTATTAGTTCTTTTCGTAATGGAAAATCTACAGTTGAAATTATAAAGATTTTAAAGGCCACAGTGAGCGGAGCAACAGTCTACAGGACCCTAAAAGCCTCAAAGGAGTTAAGCAAGGTTTCAAGGAAGGTTCAGGTCCGAAAAAAAATTGTGAGGATACTGCCTGGGAAGAAGAAACTCAGGACAAATCCAACTTGATCCATGAGACAGATGCCTAAAGAGGAGTGCATGAGCACCACTAGGATATGGAGATTGATCAGGAAAGACCTGAGGATGCTCGCTTATAAGAAGAAGCCACCTCAGATTCTGTCCCAGGCCATAATGAACAAACTTCTTATCCGTGGGAGGAAAATTATTCAACAACTCTCCAAAGACAGGTCGCCATCAGTTCTCTGGACAGATGAGAAATTTTTACGGTCCAGGTCACCCACAACAGTCAAAATGACGGATTTTGACGTGGAAGAAGGAGGACATCCCCGTGGAGCTGAGGACAGCCTTCAGAAGGCAGAAGCCACCCTCCGTCATGGTCTGGGCGGGCGTGTCGTCGGACGGGAAGAAGGCCCCTTTGATCTTCGTCGAGGAGGGGGTGAAGGTCGACCAAGCGGTTTATTTTTACCTTCTTTCCGAGGAGGTAGTCCCCTGGGTACAAAGACAGTATCCAACGACACCTTTAGTGTTCCAGCAAATGGGGATCCATCCCACACCAGCAAATTGGTTCAAAGCTTCTGTTATGATATGTTTGCAAACTTTTGTCCCAAGTACTTGTGGCCACCATCCTCCCCAGATCTGAACCCCATGTACTATGGAATATAGTCCATTCTGGAGAGAAGGGTGTTAAGCAAGTCCTGACCATCAGTGGAGATTCTAAAAAAGAAAACTGCTTCAGCCATGGGCCTCCTTATCTGAGGAAGAAATATCTGCCTTTGTTGCCTCCACCGTTAGGAGTTTCAAAGCTGTACTGAAGGCCAAAGGAGGATATGTGGAAAATTCCCGAAATATATATTGTTTATTTCATATTATACTGTTATTTTTATTTAGACAATATTTATGAGAAATTTAATACAAAGATTATACATCGTAATACGTGTGTCTCAATTGTAGTGAATCACCCTGTAAAAGTCTGATTCTTATATCTATATATTATATATATAGTTTTTCTTTCTGGGCCGTTGGTCCTACTGCTCAAGGCTTACTTTTAATACAATATTTTTTTTTAAATAGTAATTGACATCAACAAAAGCCTTCATCTACCGTTGTTGTTCAACTATTTTGAGCCTCGGGTGAACCTGTCAGTTTCTTTCACCATTTCGTTTGATTTCATTTCAAGATACGATTTTTTTTGTTGTGTTTGTTATCGCTGGTGTTTCATTATCTTCTCCTTAAGAATTTTTTTCTTCTCTTAAATCCATTCTTCCTGTTTCTTAGTCCTCATTAAGATAGGACGAAGAAGGAGATAAAAAAACTTATAATGAGACAGCAAACCAAGACATAAAGATGAGGGCTGCTGCTGTCTGCCACACTAACAATAATAATACAAATAGTGTTGGATGGCTGGACAGTGAAACATTAATCTTCTTTTTTAAATGTGTTTTTTTTATTCGGAGACTGAACAGTGGTTCTTAGATTGTAGATATTGTTCCTTTGTACTGAATTGGGAATAAAACTAAGAATATTTAGGATCGCCAATCAATTTATATGATGCTTTGTAATAAAATAATCGGAAAGAAGAAAAACTGATATTAGACTATAATGTTCGTTTATGTTTGATTTTTCAAGGCTGCTGAGAAGAGGGTTTTTGTCTGTATTTATTGTATTTATTAGTAAAATGTATTGAGTTTAAATTAAATTAAATAAATCGGATTATTATCTTCGTTTTTAATTATGTATGCGTATTATCTGTCTTTGTTCATTAACTTGGTATTTTAAATTCGTTACATCATTGTTACAGAATTCATTAGGGTACGAATTTTAGGTCTTTAAATGGGAAACTAATTATAAACTAGAATGTTTATTTATGTTTTATTGTAAAAAGCACAATTTTCCTATTTTACTATTTATTTAAGTATGTTACTTTTTGTCACTTAGATAAATAAAGGCCTTGCTGATGAGGAAAAAAATGTATTGAGTCCTGTATTTGTCAACATGTTTATTGTCTTGTCACAGCTTGGTGATACCATAATCAAGTCATCGTCATTCAGCTGTGTTCTCAAAGGCCTGTGTGAATATAGGAATATCCAATTATATATATTTCAGAAATAAACACATTCTCAAATAACTTACACCTAAACTGAAAAATTCCCAACTCCTTCATATATAAACTCGCACATAATTTTAATTCTCATTTATGAAGAAAAAAACAAATAGGGTTTTGACCTCCTACAGAGAGAGAGAGAGAATTTATTGGAATTTTATGACGATCACGATGCTTCTGAAGCAAATATATGTGTGGATACATACATTTTTATAGAGTCTCGTGTATACCTCCATCCTTCCCCCCACTAAAGAATCACACAACAGTGTGGGTACTCAGAAAAATATATATATTGAACAAAAGCTCATACATGGGTAATTTTTTTCTAGGGATTCTTTAGATGAGAAAGAGAGAGAGAAGAAATGGATTAATCAGAACAATGGAGAACTCATTATATTTAGATGTTGTTATTATTATTTTCCTGATTATTTCTCATTGATCAAGCCGTCCAATTAAAAAGATATTAGGAACTGATTCAAATGTCAACTACTCACAAAAAAATAAATAAGAAAATATATATTGAAGGAGGGGGAATGAAAAGAAGAAGAAAAAAATATTAATTGAATGCGTTTCCGTATGAAAAGAGAAATATGTACCAATGAAATGACTTGGGAACTTAAGGACATATATATATATATATATATATATATATATAAAGCATGCATTATTTTTTAAATATATGCAACACAAAATATAGATTTATACACAAGAATAAAATAAAGTTTCAGGGCAATGCAAGATTAACTTATTCCTGGTTTTTGCAAAATAAGCACTCTTTATTTTTAGATAATTCAAATATTTTTAATATTTTTATGTGATATACCTTCCCTATAATATATTTTAGGGACAGCTTAAACGCATGTCAAAATAACAAAATAAAGACACTTACAATAATATTACGAAATATATTTTTTAATCATTGGTGAATGAATTTATGTATATTGAAAAATATACAACTATCAAATTAGATACGTGAAGTGATAGGAACATCAAGTGCAATGTTTATTTAGCATTACTAACCTAATGCAAAAACCATTAAAATCAACAATTACTCAATTAATGCATAAACTCTTTTCCCTTCATTCTTAATTGTATATTAACGGACAAACCTGCTAAATGCATCCAGTTAAACAACATTAAATCTTAGTGCTACTACCTGCAACTTAAGTCCTTGAATAACTCAGGAAATGTGTCAAGTAAATACTTATAATTAAAGTGAGTTTCATTTTGTCCATCTTCTCCTCCATAAAGGGTATAAGCAAGGAGTGCATTAGGCCTTTAATTTATCTTATACTTCAATTACTTGAAGCCCTCATTATCAGGGAGGCTCCTTAAAATGTCTTCGAAATGCCAACTTATTGTATGTATTTAAAATGTACCGACTTTCCCCAATTTTAAAACCAATAAGATGATTTTAAATGGATTATGGTTATTCATAAAACAACTTACTCATGAGAGGAAAAATATGCTGCTGCATTTATTTTGTTCTCCACCTGCACCAATAAATATTATTTATATTCTATATATGAGTTTCAATTTTGTGTATATAAAATACACTTAAGGGTTTCTAAAAGATGACATTGATAAAACTGACTACAGCAAAAAATCAAGGGTTCTCAAGAGAAAATATCATAAGACGCAGCGTTTAAATTGAATGTTTCTTCATCATTTACTCTACGGAAGCCGGTTACTGCACATAAAAATAGTTTGTTCCATTTAGAAGAAAATTAAAATACTTAATGCCCAGTGACAATTCACCTTATAAATAAAGTAAAATGCATTTTATGGATCTGGAGATTTCTTATAGAGCTTATAAATAAAGTACTTAGAGACTACTGTGTTAGATGAAGTAAAATGGTTTGTAGCAATCACTTATAAGATATGTCTCTTCGCCAATATATAGGTTATAATACTCAATATTTTAAAACGTTTTATTGGTGACATTAACAAGAACTATTACTTATATATATATATATATATATATATATATATATATATATATATATATATATATATATATATATATATCTATATATATATCTCTCTATCTCTCTATATATATATATATATATATATATATATAGATATATATATATATAGAGATATAGATATATAGATATATATATATACGGGTGCGGGACGGAAATTGTAACACTTACAAAAATTCGATTTGAGATTACGAGAGGTGTCGAACAAAATGTTTTGCAAAATAACTTCGGTAGCAGTGTTTATGTTTATGATTTTATGTTTTTATCATTTCCCTCTGAGAATACGCAGAGAGATGGAACGAGACCGTAGAGTTCAAGTGTCGACATTTCTTGGCGCGGGTAAAACTCAAAATGAGATGGCCAAGCAACTGAACGTGGCAAGATCGACCATTTATCGTATCAACAAAAAGCTTGACATTAACCAAGGGGTCGAGAGGAAATCGGGAGTGGTGGTAAGTACAAATTGAAACCACAATTGGTTTGTGATATGATCCAAAGGGCTCCAACCATCTCATGTCAAGGACCTTGGTGCTGATGAGAGTACGATCAGAAGGGCTGTCAAGGAGTGTGGTGGCAAGGCCCTAGGGATGTTGGAGAGGCCATTATTGACACCTCAAATCAAAGTGACTCATCTCCAACGTTGCAAGGGCTTGATCAATGACCTGAAATCTGCACCAGCTCGAAGAATCATCATCTTCAGCGATGAAAAGAATTGGACTGTGGATCCGGTCAGAAATAAAATAAATGACCGGTTTGTGGCCTTTGAAGATGTTGATGAATACCTTAAAACAATTACCACAATCAAACATCCAGCCTCAGCCATATCTCTGGTCTTTGTGGCTTCAATGCCATTGATTTAGTTTCCCCGAGGGTTTCACTTGAATGCAGTTACGTACATTGAAGAGCTGCACACCAAACTTTTACCCTGGGTTCAGGCAACATTTCCAAACCAAGAAGTGATGCTCCAACAGGATGGAACACCAGCTCTTACAGCAAAATCCACCCATATTTTTTTGTCAAAGAGCATCCCATTTTGGAGTAAGGAAAAGTAGCCTCCATGCAGCCCTGATGAAAAACCCTTTGGACTTTTTTTGGCCACATGCTTAGGCCAGGGCCTGCAGAATCCGTCACCCAAATATTGAAGCAATGAAAGCCTCTGTCATGAAAACTGGGATGGAATGGACGTTCATTATAAACGGTCTGTCTGTCAGGATTCAGGTCCCGTTTGGAGGCTGTTGTTGCTGTTATGGGTGGATATATATAATAAAAAATTAAAATAAGAGTTACATTAGCGCTTTATATTTTTCAAAATTTTCTGATCGAATCTTTTTAACAGACAAAGAGGGATGTAAACAATATACTATGTAAGTGTTGCAATTTCCGTCCCGCACCGGTATATATATATACATATATTATATATATATATATTTATATGATATAGTATATATATATAAGTATATATATATAGCTTAAAGTAACGACCTGTTTATCCTGTAATTTAATCTGCTTTTTAAATAAAATTATTTAAAGTCTTTCATATTGTAAATCAAAATATTAACAAATTATCTAGACTAAACTGAACAGACTAATAACAAGCTGGTCACCGGGACAAATCGCATACCTAGTCGGTCCCTTTCATATAACTGTTGAAACTTATTCAATACCAAAACAGAAGAAATACCTTGTTGACATGCTTTTTATGTGTGTTTTTACAGATAATTTCCTTCGAAATACTAGGAAAGGCAAGCAATGGATCTGAAGATTGATCCCTTCTAACATAGATTCTGATTTCCAACGATACCCTCTACTCTAAACAAGGAGGGCTCAAAGGAGTACCTTTCTGCCTTTAAGGATCATTTCATTCAACTATGGCTGCCTCGTAAAAAATTATATCCGAGACCAATGGACTCTTTATGACTCTTGTCATTCAG
>CP045901.1:1727263-1760744 GCA_013387185.1 Caligus rogercresseyi | reverse complement strand
TATGACCAAAACAGATGTGTTCAAACTTACACTATGTCCAGTCTTATCCTAGATACTATTAAACTCGTTATATACTTTATTACCTCCTCCGCCGAAGGAGGTATTGTTTTCACTGGCTTTGGTTTGTTGGTTGGTTTATTGGTTGGTTTGTCAGCAGGATAACTCCAAAGTACGAAACAGATTCGGATGAACTTTGTAAAGTTGTTGGAAATGCCACAAGGAACAAGTGATTAAATTTTGGCATCTTCTAGATGGCAGAATTAAGATGCAAAATAGCTAAATACTAATAAATATTTCAAATTATCCTACTCTGCCATAGATATCGCTGTGCTGTGAAATTGGGTGCCGGGAGCGTCTCCTCTCGGAATTTCCGTCGAGGGAACCCTCCCCCGTCCCTCTACGCCGCCCCAGCGTGAAAAATCCGCCTCGGAAGGCTCATAAGGACCCCGTGACGGCGGAGGTTTGCACTCTCTGAGTGTATATATGCCTCTAGTTTGCTCTATATTTTAATTGCTTTACATTGAAGTTGCCACAGGAAGATGGGTCATCTAGTTCCCTTGTCATCAACACAACGAAATATCTTCCATTCATAGCGCTATAACTATTTAAAATCGTTTGAAGTACCATCATTATCATATATTTTATTATTATTTTGAATATTTTTTTTTACATGAAATTTATAACCTTTGGATTGTCCTCATAGTAGTCTTATCCTTTAATTATGACCATTCAACAGTGGATCTTCAATAGGCAAAAAATTAAAATGTTATAATGTATGATACTCACTCAGTGGTTTTTGAAATTTTTAAAAGATGAACGAAAAAGTATTGAACTTTATTATCAGAATTCATGTTGCGTTGAAGGTTTGTGTTTTATGAATGTGAGAGATCAGAGCAACTTGTTCAACTTGTACTAAAAAACATTTGATTCTTGGATCAATCAACAAAATACATTAGGTCATTATGACGATATCTTTGGAGATCCCTATGGCCTTTATATGAAGTAATAAACGTACACAAACTAAATGTTTATGTAGATATATATTTGAGGGATAAAAATAACCTTTGGAAAAACCTAGAGCCCTAGTATATTTAAGTATATAAAAGGGATGCCAGGGTGAGCCGGATTGTTTTAAAACGGGACCTCAGGGGGCCAAATAATCGGTACTTTTTTGGCCTGGCGAGACCATATACTATACAAATACTATTTTACTTTTTTGATATTGTATCATAGTATTATTTATTATAAAAAAACTTCTCAACACTGACGTAACGGCCTAATATGATTGCTATTCGAGCTGGTAAATATCGTATTGAATATTTCTCCCATTTAGATGTATTTTATAAATTAATTAATTTTTGTATATTTAGTCCTAATTTGGACCAATGTTTTATATGTAACGTTATTATATATGAAAAAAGAATTCCTCAGCAATTGTATAAGGCGTTCATAAATTGGCATCATAAAAATAAGTAAACAAATGAACAGTGTCTCCACACGAAGCATTTACATCATAACATTCGAGAAGGCCAATGATTATGAGAATATCAAATGTAAGAACAATCATATCTATTTATGTATATATATCTAGATATTTACGACAACAATAGTACTATTTCTAACTCTCAACTACAATCGAATTTTTAATGACAATTATAATAACAATCATCGTTTTGCTAAATCAAATTAATAGATAAAAAACCTCGAATGAGCTGTGAACGTCTTCATATGTATCTGTTATTGTTCGAAAACTAATTGTAAAATCCTGAATGCTATCAAAATATGTATGGACTAAAAAAGTCATTATCAAAATAGATTTGTTTATAAAAGCGTAAGCTTATTAAATTGTTATATTCAATTGTATTATTATTTTACCTTGAATGTGGGCTTTCTTAATATAAAATATAAATATTATTATGCTCATTTCTAATGAATTTAATTCAAGGTAAATACTATCATTCTAAAAATACTAATTGTCACTTCACCAGTGACCTGGCTCCGTGTCCTCATTGTCGAGTATTTATTTGACGTACTCGTCCAATTCCGCCTATTATTGAATAAGGCAACTGCTTTTACTAATATAAATAACATTTATTCGTATTTTTCACTGTCGATAAATGGATCATTGTTCTGATTATCGGACATATAACAAGGAAGGTACCAGAGTTTAAGAAGATAAAAACACGTGTTTTTGATGAGTTTACAAGAGCAACCTTTTGTCCACTCTTTGAGATTTTTTGAGTTATCATATTGATTTATAATTCACCAATCTCTGTCCGTCCGTCTGATAGTCGCACGCTATCTCCTCCCACATTTATGGTCAGATTTGAACTTTGAAGGTACTTATGGAATCATTGGGTCAAGGTGAACCTAATAAAACTATTTCCAAAGTGATGGGACCAGAAATTCACGAGAAAATCCATTTTCTGATTTTACTACCTACTTTTCAAGGTACAAGAGGAAAAAAGAATAGAAAAAGCACCTCATGTGACTTAAACATACTTATTCTTTGTACAAGACAAACTTTATATAAGGAATGTTGTACAAAACAGAAATTATTGTAAGTCATTTGACATTTAGAAAACTATTTATCTCCACAAATCCATGATACAATTTTAAGAAACTTGTGTAATATGAACATATGGCGCCGTAGGCGCCCAAATATACGAGTATTGATTATATATTACTGCTCTTATTGCCATCAACTTCATAATAATAATAATAATTAAAACTAAAGGAAACTAAAAGTATGATAATACAAAAATGAATGTACGTGAAGAAAAGAAGGCGAAATAGCAAAGTTCCTTCTTTTCTACAACTACCAAAGCAATAAGAGAGATAAGAATAAACGTTGTAGTTGTTGTGTTTTTTGGCTCCTGAGACGATGAAGAATTTTAAGTTGGAATGAAGAAAGAAAGAGGAAAAAGTTTCGTGGCCCCTTCTTCTTCTTTAGATAAGAGATGCGACGCAGCAGGGAAGAAATACACACACACACACACAAAAAGTAACTAACGAGATGATTCATTAAATTTTTATATTGCCCAGGGATTTCGTGTATACATAACTACTTTTTGTTGTGTATGCAATAAAGGCTGTGTGGAGGATATTATTATTATTAGTAGATTGATTTTGATGGTCGTCGTCGTCTCCTTGAGGCTCCAGAAAAAACTTTTTGTTTAATAATAATAATGTAGCAACATTCAAAAACATGACTAATTTATGCATCGTGATTAAAGAGATCAGGAGGGTATATATTTTTTCTCTCTCCTCTCTCTCTCTCCTGTTTTCTAGGGTCGTGAATGTAGTAATTGCCTCACTACTGCCCATTATCATAATTATTGCTCTTGGGTTACCTTGTTTATTTGCTGACTTATATTTTAAATTGTATACTATTACTTGGGGCAACATTAGAAAAAGAGGAAAACCTGTAAACATATTTGTTTTTTAATAGAACTTTAGCAATGTAATTAGTTCGTTGTTATAATATACGACATAAGCTAATTGATTTAAAAAAATAAATATAATCAGTCCTATATATATATATATATATAATCTATTCTTACCCAAGAGTATATGCTATGAGCAACCTCTTAGGGTTACGAAAACTGAAATTTAATCCAGCAACCCGTAATGCATACACCCCAAAGGCGAGCTATATTTCAATCATTATAATTAAAATTCCATATATGTAATAGACAAAATACAAAACACACTTATAATACAACTATTTAAATATATATACATATATTTCAATTTTGAAAAGTATATAAAGTATTTCTAAAACTGTATTAAAAAGAGCAATTTTAATATAGCTTTAGAATATACATTTTCCTAATTACTAATATTGAAAACCCAATATTCACTGAAACATAAAATAAATATACTCCTACAGAGAGCAATTGAATATTTTTTTCTGTAGTACATTTTTCAGGCTGAGCTAATAGTTGTTCTGTTTAAAAAGTTATATTTGCCTTCATCATTGGTAACAGGAATATTTCTTTTTGAGTTAAGTATTTGATTTAAGTGCAACACATGGTTGATATTTTTCATATTTTCACAATACGATTGATTAAATGGTAGAACTAACAAGATAATATCTTTGACATGATGCTTAAAAATAGTTTATTTTTTCTTTAAAAATTGTGGACTCCTAGCCTCGGCTTTGTTTAACCAATAATACGAATTATATTTATCAATATTATTTTCTATCCATTAAAAACTGGTATAAGAACTTTTTCAAATCATTTGTAGCTTTTTAACATAAAGACTGAAATAAAATTAAATAATATATGAAAATAAGTCGACTCTACAAGTAAATGTAAAAAAAAAATTACCAACATCTAAATATTATATATTTTGTATTAGTTTTATGTATGTCACCGTATGTTTTGTATACTTTTGTATTTTCTTTTGTATATGTAAAGTTAGCTTTGTATATACAAATATTAATATTCTAAATAAAGGGCCTGAAAACATTTTTTTAAACTTAAATGAAATGACTAAATATTTTAGCATAAAAAATGCAATTTTTTAGGAGGAAAGCATGCTCATTTATTCATTTATGATACATAGTATTGTTTTTCAATGCCAACTTTGAATAGTAAATTCAGATATACAAAATATACACTCAGAGAGTGCAAACCTCCGCCGTCACGGGGTACTTATGAGCCTTCCGAGGCGGATTTTTCACGACTGGGGCGGCGTAGAGGGACGGGGGAGGGTTCCCCTCGACGGAAATTTCGAGAGGAAGACGCTCCCGGCACCCAATTTCACAGCACATCGACATCTATTGGCAGAGTAGGCTAACTTGAAATATTTATTAGTATTTAGCTCATTTTGCATCTTAATTCTGCACTCAGAGATGCCAAAATTTAATCACTTGTTTCTTTTGGCATTTCCAACAACTCCACAAAGTTTCATCCGAATCGTCCCGTACTTTTTGAGTTATCCTGTTGACAAACAAACAAACCAACAACAAACCAACGCCAGTGAAAACAATACCTCCTTCGGCGGAGGTAATAAACAGTTACATGAGAAACATTTACTTTAAGCCGCGATATAAACATCAACAAAAGTTTCGCAAGGAAGTGTTCCATGGCAGCATGATTTGCCCTTACTTGTCAAGTGGCATTTTTTCATAGTGTCATCGATTCCAATTGCCTGCCTAAAAAGAAACAAGCAAGTTATAGAGTCCACAAAAAAGGAAAAATAGCTTTTTTATTAACAAAAAATAATTATATATTTTTTTGTGCCCTCAGAGCAAGTCACTTTGAGAAAATCCTTCTCAATTCCTTCGGGGGGAAGAGAACATTCCAAAGGTCCCTATATGGAATGAAGAAAATAATAACCACGCCATGCTTTATCATGATGTTGATGAGAAAATATGAGTGAGGTGGATTTTTAATTAACCAAGAACCTGATTGAAGCCTCAAGTCATGTGTTATATTTTCGTATATACCTATATAGGATCAAAAGGGGGATGAAAACCATCATATTTTTATGGTTATGCAATCGAAAGATGAGTAGAATAAATTCACTGAGTCTACGATCATTATGTATTTTTTGTACATTTAGTTCTAAAATTTAAAGTTGAAGTAGTTACGTATATAATATATAAAAAGCAGACTTGTTAACGTTCGCCAAAAAGTCGTTCGTTTTTCGTTCTTCGTTAATTTTAAATTATATCGTTCGTCGTTCATCGTTCGTTTGTCGTTCGTCATTCTGAAAAATAAAAATAAAAATATTTGTCTTTTTTTGGCGCCAAAAACGAACAACGAACGATAGGAAGTTTTGTTGTCGTTTACAAAGGAACGACAAATCCACAAGTCTGATAAGAAGACATTTTAGTCTTAAATGAATACAACGACAAAAGAACCAACACATTTGATTATGCAAAACAATAATGTCGTAACGGTATAATAGAATTAAGTATATAAAATATTGAATATTCACATTATAATAATGAAACATCATATTGAATTAATAGACTAAAACAGACATTCAAATAGCTAATAAAATTTAAAAAACTTCCTAATGATTTTAAAATGTGTGTGAGACTTGATTTCCCTCAAAGTAAGACTCTACGAGTTGTTGATTACGGAAGAGATTTTGAGGGCAGGGCTCCATATCTGGCGGCGGCGGCTGGGATAATTCTACGTTCTACATTCAAGAGATGATATTTTATTATAAGTTTGTAAACATCAATGAATTGCTGATAAGGAAAACAAACTATAAATGTGTTCAATACAATTATGGTTGTAAGAGATAAGTTAAATCATATAAAACAAGAACTTAGTAGGATTTTCTTATTAGAAAAAGTACTTGTTTATTATGATCCTATCATGAATAAGATAGATATAAATATATATTCAAAATAACAATATCTTACTTCATATTTTTTATATGAAATATAATTTATTTTATATATTGTATAATAAACTCACAATTTAACAAATTAAAAAACTTTTAATCAGTTAGTTTTTAACAATTGCTTACTTGCTATTAATTAAATCAATATAAAGTTGTTTCGTTTCTATTATTATAGATTAATAACAGTAATAAATTATAAGGATAAAAGTCAAAATGAGGAGATTAAAAGATGGTGGATAAAACCCGAGGAAACTCGAGCTTCAACACATGAATGCCTCATTTATAATGCAACATTCATTGTAGAGAAGGGACACTGGCGTGGTCGGCCATCAGCGAATATTTTATCATTACCCATGGGACTGCCATTAGGTATTAGTGTATTCATAGATACATATATGAAATATGTATCTCCTCCCCTCAATGAAAAGAATAAAGGATTTCGCCTCGGAGAATACCATCAGCTGTCTATCGACATTGTCAAAAAGAATATATATAAACCCGTAGAGTGGTCCTACAGAAATAAATGAACTTTGAATGTTGTTATCACTGCTTAAAATAACACAAGGATATTATTATAAGCTCATGAGTTCTTTAATAAAAAGAGAGCGAGAGAATGTTTTTACATATAACGATAATTACTATAAGGCTTTTTTAAGTCAGCAGATGGACAAAGTAAACAACATTCTCGATTCGAAGGATTAGATGGAATGATATACACAGCAGCTATATTTAATTGGAGGACCTGCATATGAAAATATTTTTTATCAAATAAAGTTTTTGGTTTTATCAGATGAACATGGCATGACATAAATTCCTAAAATAACAACAAAAAAATAAGTTTTAAACAAATGCTTAGTTATTAACTCATAATTACCCTATGAACCATTGGTTAAAAAAGTATATTGGATCAAATCCTTAGCATTTCTTCTTTCCATTTTATATTTTCTGTTTACCAATATAAGTAGACAAGAAAGAGCTGCATAAAAATTAATTTATTGTTAAAAATAAACTCAACTTATATAATATATTAAGGGAGTGCAATAGCCGTGAGCGTTAAGGCGCGTTCAACTCTCAATGTTGGGGGCTCAGGTTTGAACCCCGAGAGGGGATGGTCATATTTGGTTTACCTCATTGATAAGATCCTAGGTTCGATAGACTAATGTTAATGCTATGATGCTTATTTATATCCTCTTGGATACTGCAATTCTATCGAGCCATATAGGCACATAAAAAATATATAATATATTATAAAAAATGATATATGTTATTCAATCCTCTTTTTTAACATTCTCCTGTTACAAAAATTCCATTTAAGATTATTTTTTTTAAACTCTTAATACATTGACGCTTCATTTACAGGGTAATTAAGTATCCCATTTTCCATATATGAACCCAGTATTATATTTTTAATCATCTATTATACAAAGGGAGGGAGGGATTATTCCCCTTTTCAGTCAGTCCATGGCGAATTTAGAAATAATGAGTTAGGGAACATGTGGAATGAGGGAGGAAGGCATTTCGGGGAGATAAAGCAGAAAGGATACAATTACATATTCAGTTAAACCCTCAATATATGAACAAGCAACATTTAGTCCATACTTCTTTTTGCTGTGCATATATTAAAAAAATGAAGAGTTTTTGTAGAAGATTCGTGTCACTGTCGAAATAACTAAAATATTTTACTCCTCGATTCAATACAACTAGGATATTCATAAAAGTTATTATAAATGCATTAAATCCAAAGGATAAAACATAAATAAACACTCTATATTATATAATATATAGTGTAATTTATATCGCAAATCCATATGAATACAAAAAAAATCCTA
This sequence comes from Caligus rogercresseyi, assembly GCA_013387185.1. Taxonomy (NCBI): domain Eukaryota; kingdom Metazoa; phylum Arthropoda; class Copepoda; order Siphonostomatoida; family Caligidae; genus Caligus; species Caligus rogercresseyi. Next base: position 1,752,546 of record CP045901.1, on the reverse strand, counting down.
TTGATTATTTAAAAAATAATTGATATACCTATATATATATACACCTATAAACTATAGATTAAAATTAAGGCTCTAATCTAAAATCTAGCTATCTATAAAAATTAATTATTAAAAAAACTCTAAGGAAACAAAAGTGTTATCAAAATACAGACATATTAAATAATGTCGCCCATAACAAATAAAACAATAAAATTGAATACAATTATTTGTTTGTCTTTTGGAAAAAAATCCTCTACTGTCTTATAATCTGTTGTAGAAATTAGAGATGCCAAGCGGAGCAAGACTGATGAAATCGTACCAGATCCTCCACACTTATTTCTACAGAATGGTATTGATAGCAAGGGATCTTTACTATAAAGGTCAGGTGTCGCGCTGAGTATTTTTTAAAACTTTATATTACGATAGTACCAAATAACTATACAAATGTAAGCATATATATATGCCAGGGAATGAAAGTAAGATTTGAATGTTTGCCTCATACTAATACTTCGTTTAATCTTTTTATTCGTCTTATTCTTATCCACTTTTGTTGTTTGATAGGAAAGGTTTATTTAATTTATATTCATTTCATAGGGCGTGTTCGCATCTTTATTCTTTATCTTTTTTAATAAGGCCTTAATCCTGAATGTCACGGTTTTAAATATCTCTATGGTTGTCATGATATATTTTGCTCTAGTTATGAGATAGTTCTTTTAAAAAGAAGGTTTGATATATATGCAAGAAGATATTTATTTCAGAATAACAAAGAGACTCAGTTTTATTTTTTGATGCATTTAAAATGATTTATTAAATTTGTATATAAATTTAAAATAAATATTTTTTTTTACATATGCTTGAAATACTGAAAATAATAAATAATCTTATGATGGAAAGAATATTCAATTTAATATTTAAGCCGTTGCATTTCATTTGTATATATATGTTCATCACAGAATGATAAACATATATTCTGATTTATCTTAAGATGTGTTTTATAAATTTGAATGCGAATAATCCTTGAATTTCATAAATATTTACAATATCTATTAATAATTTCTATGCATTTAAAAAAATATAAATCATCCATATTTAAAAATCTGACATTCTCTTAATTACACATATCCTTAAATTCTACGACTTTTTCATGTTTTAAATATGTAAAATGTTACTTTTAAGTAGAAAACATACATTATACTCATCTAGCCCAATGTATATATATATAATACCAAGTGCATTCATTTCATTTTTTAAATAAGTAGTGAAACATTATAAATCTTTGTATTATTTGTGATGTATCAAAAATATATTGTTTAATAGACTGTTAATGGCGTAGACAGGAAAATAATGGTTTAAAATGTTATTTCTCCCTTTTACAGGTGTGTTGTTATACAAAATCGCTGACAAGCTTAAAAAATCAGTTCTCTCGAGTATATGAATTTGCCATGTCATTCAATATATCTTGACATAGCCCATGTTATTTGAGAGTAGTAATGTAGGTTTAGGGCATATTCGAAAAATTCAATATGATTCATATAAAAGAAGGTTGACTGTGTTTTCGTCTGTTCATAATTTGGGGGTGATACTGTGGTGTGTAATTGCATATCTATGCTTTTTCAAAACGGAGGGAGGCAAAAGGAAAAATAAGAAATAAAAGAAAAAGAAAAATTAGGCATGGAAGGGTTAACTGCGTACATATATATATATATATATTGCAAAGTAGTAAGACTAAAAATAATATAATAAATGTCTGTTTGACTTAAACAAATATTCATATCTAAGGTTATATGCGTCTAAAATTAGTATAATTTGAATTGGGAGTTGATTCTAATATAATGACCGAATATATATTAATGTAAATTATATTCATTATACAATACCGTTATTACAAATACATCTGGCAAAGCTTTATAAATAAATCAACGTTTTTGTATAATGATTGTCTAATAATAAAAATTCTAGTCATATAGGCCGTACACAATCAGTTTACACTTGAACTTTAATTAAAACTTTGTTTTACGTTCTTATGAAAAGCATCAATGTACCTATGAATAAAGTTTATTATTTGTATATAAAGCTATTTATATTAATGCATTCTGGATATTTTTCCAATATTTAATTATTATTATTTTTGGTTCATCTCATAAGCCTATTAAACAATATTGCTTAGATATTCTTAAAGTCATATTTGCTATTATTTAAGGTTTTTTTAGTTGTTCAAAACGTTGATTAAGATATTTTTATCTTATAATTTTTTCCACTTTATTTTGTTAAATTTTTGTGTTAGAACTAAACACTTTAAAGTAGAAGCTGACTTTTTAAGGGCAATATATATTTTAAGGCACAATAAATAAAATTAAAGTGATCCAAATAATATTCCGAATATAATGGAATAAATCAATAATTTTTAGACTTCTTATTAATTTAAAAGTGAATAGAATGTATGCTGGATGTAGATTTTTTTAGAAAAAATATCACTAATTGTATAAAAAATAAGTTATTCAAATTCTATCATATGACTTTTGATTTGCCATGACAAAATCAAAGGCAAATATTAATTTTAAATTCAATATCAATTTATACTTGAGTGCTTCTCGAGTAAATGAATCGTGTAAATCAAAGATCGTTATAGGTATAAAATATATATTATTTTGCACAGGCAATTTCTTTGCTAGCTATAAAAAGTCTTATCTGAGGAATGCTTTGAAGAATAGATATATTTGATCATGAATATTTTTTATGTCCCTATTTCTTAAAAAGTACCATTCTCAAATAAAAAATTTCCAACAGGTCTATCCAATTGGAAGTTAAATTAATGCTTATTATTTATTTTTTCAATCTTAATTTCTCTGCAATGTCATCATTGATTTTTAAAAACATGCGTTACTTCATCAACCTTAAAAGTTTTCCATACATACATAAATTTATGTATCGAAAATATAGCGTATTCACGGCCACCTTAGTATTTTGGTAGTCTTTATTCGGTGGTAGTACCAAGTTTCTAATAAAAAGTCAAGTTATTACTTTAAACAAAGTTATATTTTAAACGATGTTAAGAATACAAACATAAATTATATTATGTAGTTGACTTATTGTAAGAAGTAGTGTGTTATAGTATCAAAGACTCTACGTAGTTTTATATTGATGTAAATATAAGGGTATATTTATAAGAAAATATATAAGGACCTGATATATAATTTTGAATATCTGGGGTTATTATAAAAATATAGTATCTACGCAGCCCAAAAATATTTTTCCTCGAAAAAATATTTTATCATTTCAAGCAGGACAGAATAATGTTAAAAACATTTTGGGAAATTTTGACTAAAAAACTAAAGTTTATCTAAGAGATAGACTATGTGTAACCCCCACTTCACTTTAATATTCAACTGAGAATTGCCGAAAAAAAATATCCTACTGCCAGTGCAGAAAAGAAGGCAAGAAAAAAAAAGAAATAAAGTTGACTACGTCACTCAGAGACAGGCAGAGTGCAGTGGGCGCACCAGAGAAACGCATGCCCGCAGCGCACACGCTCTCTTCTCTCTATCCTACTTGCGTGAACTAGAAAAATTGCAGCCTTGGCCGTCAGTCGAATTGCATTGATCAAAGTGAAAGGACATTCCGTAATCCATGTTCTCTTAGTTTCTTAAGTTATTCCCACAACTGTGTGAAAAATTTATTTATTCCTTTGGATAACACCAAGTTTCTACGCTTAAATCCCCTTCCTTGAGTGAGAATATTTTCAAAACTCCCTGGAAAACACACCAAAAAATAACAAAATAATGTTGTCAGTGATCCATCCTAGTTCTACGCAGCAACATCCCTTTGGCGGATCTGCTGCGACAGCCTTCCGAGGCTATCAGAGTAATGAGGCAGGAGCGCCCTTCGTGGGATTCATGCCAGTGTCTTCCTCCTCCAATGTGATGAACAACAACAGAGGCTTTGAAGGGAGCAAATGGACTGCTGTTCCTACTGCAGCCGCCGCCGTCGCCACTGCCAGTAATCATATGAATCAGTGTACTAGTGTGAGCAGCAATAGTTGTCAAACATGGACCAACTCCCTGGCCTACTCGGGGCGGCATCCCTACTCCAGCAGTGACATCTTGTATTCCAGCAGTAAATACTATGATGGATCCTATCGATCTCGATCATCCTCCTCCCAAAACCCTTCATCAGCAGCCCTACAGGCCAAAGACTACTCCAAGCCACTCTTTGTGGACTGCTCCATTGAATACGAGCTCCCCAATGCCCCTAAAATTCCCCAAAACAGCCAACCCATCCTGATGATCCACCCTGCATACAAACAGAAAAGAGCTTCACACCATTCAGCTGCATCCTCCTCCTCTAATCATTCATCCAACCCATCATCATCATCATCCACCAAGAGCAAGTCAAAAGGGCTCAAGAGGACCATTAGTCAAGCCACCTCGGATCAGCAACAACACCACCACCATCAACTCCAATCCAATCAAGGTACAAAGCGCGTCATAAAATGTTTTTACTAATGTTAATGTCCTACTACTTCATTAACTAATCATATATTATTTTTCAACATTTCAGTCGCTTTACTACAAGAGGCACAACAGCGTCATCACCTACAAATCCAGCGACAGCAACAGCACCACCAACAACAGCAATTTAATGGCCAGCAAAACTACGGCCCACCCTCGGCCAAACGGCCCTGCATTCCTCAGGACGATCAAGTCAAGCAGAGCATTGAGCTTAGGCGGCGTCAACAGGAGCAGCAGCAGCAGCAGCAACAAGTTCAGGCCCATCACCACTACTACTGGGCCCAACAGGCCTCCATGAACCGCTCTCGCACTTACTCTGCCCCTGACTACTGGGGCTGTCAGAGCTCTGCTCTGGCCTATTACAAGGCCCAGCTCCGACTGCGGCAACAGGAATCTCTATTCAAGTCCATGGCCTCCTACTGCCTCAACTGCGCCCAGGGTAAATGCTCTCAAGTGAACTGGAACAAGGAGAATCTCTGTCTCCTGCGATCCCTCTAAATCCCAAATGGAGGCTTGAAAAAACATCATATATTTTTATACAGTCTTTCAACAGTCACAAACTTTTTGTTTGTTCTTCTTCTTTTATCTTGTGATACACTAAAAAACAAAAGCCACAACTTTTAAAAGGGTTTTTTACAGGACATGCTTAAAAATCATCATTATTCATAATATTATTTATTACGTCTTATAAGTCGTCGACGAATCCATAAAGAAGCTTCTTCGCGTTGGTGCTCCTTTTAATGGCTCACACTGACAAAAGGAACCATTTCTTTACGGCTGAGTTTAAAATATAATATTTATTCAAATAAAGACATTACTATTATTATATCCAGACGAACATCACCAAATATAACTTATAGTCAGTAAATATATATATATAAATTCAATTTGTTTGTCTACGGGTTTCCAACAACATAAAAATACCTTCTTTTCCATTTTTCAAACCTTTTAAAAAACAATATCCATGCTTTTTACTATGGGAACATTTCTACAGTGGAAAAACATATTTTTTATACATATAAAATTAATCTTTTTTTAAATAAAAGAAAAAAAACCTCGCTGTAATTAATATTATTATTACTATCATTAAATATATTATTATTATTAATGCTATTTAATATATCATATATATCTTTATAACACCCGTAATTTATTGGACAACAGTCCGCCTTTCACCTTTTTAAACACTTGTTGTAGCTTTTTTCGTCAAACACCCCCCTCCTCCCATCTCCCTATTTTTTTCTAAACTGCATTAATTGTGATAGTGATTGAGTGTATTTTTTTAATAAAAAAATAGAGATGATATCAAAAGGATAAGGATATATGTCTTAGTCTTTGTTATCCTCTATATATTATTATCTGTGCTTAAAAAGTTGTGGCTCACGACGGTTTACACTTATATTTAATTATATAATAATTATTCAATGTTCTGTTTTTCGTAAATTCTTCTTCAAATTATTTATCAAATTTTTCTGTGCCTCTGTGATATTTATAAAGAAGAAAAAGAAGAAGGCAAATGGGGGTCAATTCCTCCTTTGTTTTTTGTTTTCTTTCACTCTTCTTACTATTAATGAATTGAACCTGATGTTTTAGAAATATGAAATATACGTTTAATATAAATATATGTTTATAGTTTCTTTGGGATTAGTATTATGTACAATGTTATAAACTACGTAGAGACTTGCAGGGACGTACTCATTGTTATAAGCGACTTTCTTATCAAAGAAAACATTTTTTGATATACATTATATAATTAAAGATACTAAATATTTCTTTTAAAATAATATATTCTTTATAAAATTGAATGGCAACACTATTTTAAATGTTTTATAAAATAAATTGTTTATTTTTTTCCGAATCAACATGGATCTATATTGTGAAGTGTTCTTAAAAATTACATACTTTTGAATATAATACAACGTATATGTAAAAAAACGTAGTTAGAGATATCGCATAATCTTTTGGAACACAGGGTTTCAAAGGCCACAAAATTATGGTTGTCTGAGGGTCCCACTGTCATTTAGCCCTTTCAAGCCACAATTATGGAAAATTTGGGGTACCAAACAAGTGGCACTGGGCTCTACAGGTTGCAAATAATGTAGTTGGAAGAGCAAAATCTACCTCCAAAAGAACATTGGATTCTAGGTGTAACCTATTTTAACCCATTACTTCCCGGGGGTAGAAATAATTGGAATTTTTTCTTGAAATTTTAGACAATGCTTCCTTTTAGCTCTTACATTAGACTTATGTTGTTGTTTTTCGTCCAATAATACACTAGCGCCCCTGGCAGGTACGTACATATATGTACGCTTGGGAGGATCTCCTACAAGAATAGTATAACTGATAAATGAATATGATGTGAACTAATAAGTTCGACTGTTAAGTTATATTCTTATTATTTTCTTAAGGAATAAATGAATTACATATATTTTAGTATTGTCTATATACAATGGATAAATATAAATATAACTACTGTAGATGATAATCATTAAAACAATTTGCACATAAACCTATATCACATTTTTTACATCTATATATATATATATATATCTTGAAGAACATGAAGCAAAAATATTTATTTTATTCGTTTTGATAATTAAATGGCCCACATTGTCGTACCTAATCAATGAAAGGTTTGCCTTATTTTTTAAATTTGGCAATGGAGTGTTTGCCCTATTTTCTCCATGTTTTAAAACCAAAGTTTCAGTACATGCTCTGGTAAAATCAAGTAATGAAATATTTTTCCTATCTTTTAAATTCAAAATTTTACCACTTTTTCTATAAAGACGCCATGCTTGGACCATTTGTACATTCAAAAACCAATTGTATAGACACCAATACCATTTTTTCTTTCTTACACTAATAGCATAGTTTGCGACCATATTGTCAAAAAGGTCAACTCCACCCATATTTTCATTATAAATTTTACAAAGATAAGGCTGTTTTACTTCCACTTTTTTCTTGGCATCTCTCGAATATCGATTACATTTTCCGATAGGATCTTTCCCAATAAAATTGCTCGCAATATAAACTGGGCCTCCGTCTTTCCAGACGACGACCACTTTATCGTCATCGATGTACGAACATTTCATATCTCCCCTCTTCATGACCGTGGATTCCTTCTTTGAAAGGATAGGAATTGAATGCAATCTATTTGATCTCATAGTTCCGAGTACACCAACTTTCATCCGGTCTCTCAAGTTGTCCATGAGGTCGAAGCTAGTGAAGAGGTTATCCATGACCACCTTACTTCCTTGGGATATTTGGGCTTTTTCAATGAGCCCATACACAACATCTGGTCCTTGTCCAAGCCCATATATATTTAATTGTGTTTTGGCTCCTCCATAAGGAATACAATGAATAAGCTCACCGGAAGATGTCGCTAGTGACCAAATCTTGAAACCGAATCGTGTTGGCTTTGCTTTCGCATATTGTTTCATGCTATGGGGGCCAAAGTACTTGACCATTGATTCATCCACGCAAACAAATTCAGTCTTCTCTACATATTTTTTGGCAGTTTCGTTAATGGTCTTGAAGAGCATTGAAACTTTCCAAAAAGGGTCCTTGGTGTTCGGTTGGTTGTTATCAGCAAAATAACTTTGGAGTTCTTCAAACCTATTCCTTGACATCGCTTTCATTATTAATTGATTATTGGAATCCTCATTTCTTTGCCAATACATATTTCTTTGTGCTGCTTTGACATATCCACTGATGTACATAATTGCATGACTCGCTCGAATGGTGTCTGAGTTAATTTTATCACAAAATGCTTGATTGTTTAAGTGACTAGCGTATCGCTTAGTCTCTTTTGCAATTTCTTCTATACATAAATCGGGTATAAATAATTTTAAAAAATCATATGGAGTTGTTGTGTTATCTGTATCAAATGGAATTGTGGATTTGGTCCATGGTGGGCTTTTGTAGAGAGGAATTTTACTTTGAAATCGAAACTTTGATGAAAATTGTTTTCTGCTTGCATTTTTTGTTCGTTTTAACGTTCCAATTTCCGTTGAAGGAAGGCTTTTTCTTCTGTTTGCCTACAATTAATTTTAAAGAATACTGATATATTTAAAAGTTATATACCTATAGCAACTATTTTACTTACAAAGATTGAGATTTATCATCATGTTGTTCTTGGTATTCGTCGTCCATATTTTCATGTCTACAAAATTCCGCATTGGAGTTCAATAATACTCTTCCAAGACAGTTTGGATCTTTTTCAACTCCTTCTTCGTTATCACTATCCTCGTCTGTCAGCTCATGAGGATCTTCCGACGGAATCATATAAACAGATGTGTCGGAAGGGTTGTCCTCCAAAATCGAAATTATTTCGTGGAGCTTCAAGCTCCGATTTCTATAATATCAATATTTTAAAATTATATCAATTACTTGAGAAAGTGTATTTTGGAAGCGTTTGAAATTATTCAAGTTATAAGTACATGGTTGATAGGGGTTCTTCCCAAGCGTACATATATGTACGTTCAATAACATAACTTAATTTTTGGGGAAATAAAATATGGTAAGGCCTCATTTAGAGTAATTCATTTTCAACTTACATATCAGAACTACATAATAAAACTTTGAAAAATATGAAAAATATATTTTTATACCTTTTATAGCTCGAAGTTTGCGACCCCGTTCCAACACGATCCATCCTAAATGAAACACCTCACTTTACTGTCCTAACTACGCATAAATTAATTATAAAAATAAAAAAATTACTAATATTTGTTGTTGAGGGAATCATCAAGTTCACCTAAGAACAAAGAAATATAAAGTTGAACTACTTTTTCAAGTGTTAACGTTAATTTTAAAAAGGGCATTTTTTACGTACATAAATGTACCCGTGGGAAGGAATGGGTTGATCTAAACATAACATATTTTTGGTATTACTGCTTGTTGGGTTGATATAATTATGATATATTTGGGGGGCAAGGCAATCACCAGTGGGTACATGTAATCCTTAGTTACGTGTTCTCACGTTGATACATAAGTTATATAAGAAGGATGCAAAAAATAATATAAGTCATAATAAGTATAACTAGCGATTAAACTATGATTATCTTTTTACGCTCTACAATCCTGGACTTTTCGCGTTTATTTGATAAGTCAGTCTTAAATATATTCACATTTTCCTATTTATATTATTTAAGTATGTACTTTTGTCACTTAGATAAATAAGGCCTTCTGATGAGGAAAAAAAATATATATATATATAGTGATATATATATATATATCATGTATATATATATATATATATATATATATATATATATATATATGTGTGTGTATGTATATATATATCAAATAGCATATTAATTACAAATCCTTATATTCAAAAACTATTTATTAAAGAGTAATTGTTAGTGAGTACGAGAGGTACCTAAGTGTGTTAAGGCGGCTTTCCATGTTGAGGGCTCAGGTTCGACTCCCGAGGGGGGAAAGTCAACTTTGGTCTTCCTCATACATAAGATCTTAGGTTAGACTGATTAATTCTAATACTATAAGGCTTATTTATATTCAGTCGAAATGCAATTCTATCACATGGAGTGTTACAGCTTCAACTGAGAGTTCAACTCTCAATGTTGGAGGGGGACGCAGGTTCGAATACTCCCGAGAGGGGATGGTCATTTTTGGTCTACCTCATTGATAAGATCCTAGATTCGAGTGACTAATTACACTCTAGTATGCTTATTATATCCAATCGGAAGCTGCAATTCTATCAACCATATAGGCACAAAAAAATATATCGATATAAATAGGCAACAAAAAAAAAAGTAGTTGACATACATTACTTCTACGGACTTAGCTTTCAATTTATTCGCTACGGTTCAAACCTATAAATAACAGATTTTAAGTTGAAATGAATGTAATGATATCTAACAGTTTTTTTAAATTATATGTTAATTTATTGCTTTAGAAAATATTATAGAGGGATAAAATATTTTTTGCTTAAAAAAAAACTGGTTGAAGACATAATATGGCTTGAAACAGCGTCTCTTATATCAAGTTCATGTGGAAATACTTATATATTTTGTGGTGTCATAAAAAATATTTCATTAAAATGTGAATAGAATCGTTATTTTCATTTTTTTAAATATGTTCTTAGAATGTTGATTATTGGCTGTAATAAATATTAATGAAAAATACAATCAAAGATATACACTTGTTTTGACATAACAAGACGAGCCCTGATTAAAAATAAAATAATTGGCATGGATGATTAATGAAGTCAAGCTTGAAAATAATACAAACGATGTTATTTTTAAGTGATCACACATGTATTGGATAACTAACAATAAAAAAATAATATTTTGCATTTCAATTATTTATTTACATGTATTTTGCTTCCTAATAAAATAATTGTATTTAGGGAGATACACTCATCTACTTTGTTCAGAATTTGTATGTATAATTCATTATCAAGCTATTGTATTAGGATATATTATATTTTTTAATACACCATCTCAATGTATATTTTATATCATTGGAGCGTAATTAATAAACAACGTTAAATAAACTTCTGTATATTATTAGGATATTTCTATGCCCGTAGTATAACTTTCTAAAAAAGCTGCTGTTTTTTACAAATTGTTCTTTTATATATGTATTTAAATAGTGAATAGTTAGGAGAGCTTTAGTTTAATACATAAGCATATAATCATCTATCAATTTGAGAGCGAGGATTCGAGTCCTCCCTAGGGAGGAGTCCAATATTATCAACTTCAAGGATACAGAATTCAAGTGGCTAACGGGCGTGTTATAATGTTTATTAATATCCGCATAGATGCAAATCAATCAAACCGTCAAAAGTAATAAATAATATTGAAGTTTTATATATGATTGAGGGCAAAACGCTACCTCAAGATATGTATATTTTACAACCAATAAAAATGTAAATAATTTATGATACAAATTAACTTCTACTATAAATACAAAATCTGTCCATGCTCATCCTTGAAACTCTTAAAGTTTAAACTCTTCGGTTAGATTTTATCTATCTATTTGAAGAAGGTGAGAATTAACTTCTTATCTCCTTAAAAATCAAATCATGTCACACTTCCAGCACTTATTTTATTTATGTTTAATAACTTACTACGTAAATAACTTATTTAGCTCATTTTTATAATAGGCTTACACAAAAGCTAAATATTTATATATATATATATATATATATATATATATATATATATATATATATATATATATGGAGGCCGCCAAACAAAATGCCCACCATTACAATTCATGAGTAAAAGACTCCAAGATATTTGGTTTAAATCCTCCAATATTTAATATATAAAGAACCCTTTTTACACCAGGCATCGTTGCATATTGTGTCTGAAGGAACCAGAATATCCATTAACGGTGGACTTGAGACTCCAATATTCGTATAATGCTCAGATTATACTGGGTGGAACCCGAGGACCATTGGCGGTTCCTCTATAATCGCAATGTTTTGCGGGCAACTATGTGTATCGTTTATAAATTTACTAACTATGAAATACTAACTGTTTATATTTTTATGAGTACAACGAGGGCTTTGATAGTGAACATACAAAATATTTTGTACATATAGTGTCAGAAAAAGAAAAAATATTAATATTTTATACTTGGATTATTTGCATTCACTCTTAAAGATCTGCCATTTAGAAGATTTAGAACATTTAAATCTATACAACACTGCCTGCACTTTGGTCAAAAACTAAATACAATGAAGTGACATTTAAAATATTTATATTATATATAACTATATTTTCCCCCTTGTCAAAAATATATTTTGTATTTATTTTGAATATTACAGTTGCAAAAGAGCAATAAACGAGGATAAGCAATATTAAAGCGCCTTAATACATTCGTGAGACATCTTCTTTATATCTTTTTATTGAACATGTACGAATGAGAGCATAATCGGAATAAATATTTTGAAATACTCAACATGTCATGAGCTTTCAAATGTAACAGAATATGGAAACTGTCAATATTTTATATCATAAATATATTTTGTAATTTTTTTTTCTTATAAGGAGTGTGCATAATTGAAGTCAATTGATAAAAAATAATAGAAAATCTATATAATAATTCACCAATCTCTGTCCGTCTGTATGTCCGCACGCTATCTCCTCCCACATTTATGGTCTGATTCGAACTATGAGGTACCTATGGAATCCTTGGGTCAAGACGGACCTAATAAAACTATTTGCAAAGTGATGGGACCAGAAATGAAGAAAAAATTCAGACCTTGTTGATTGAACTACTACTTTTCAAGGTAAAGAGAGGAAAAAAAGAAAAGGAGGAGGAGGAGTTAGAGAAAAAGAAAAAAGCATCTCATGTGACTTAAAACATATTTCTTTGTACAAAGTCGAACTTTTTATGAGGAATGTTTGTACAAAACAGAAATTTATTTTCTCTCTCCTCTCTTATATTCTTTAAGGTCTGTTTCAATCACAAACTAGCTCCAAAACCTACCCATACCCGAAAGGCGAACATATGGGCGCCGTAGGCACCCAAATATGCGAGTTCTACTAATTAATGTATATAGACTGTCTAAAAGTATATTTTAATATATAAAAAATTTAATAAAATATTTTTAAGAGCAAGAAGACAAACCAAAGACCTTAAAAAATAATAAAAATAAAAAATAGACCATTATCTCCCAAAAAAAAATCATCGCTCTCAGCTCTAATCTCAAGTAAGGGGAATAGGCCTGAAAGTAGGTTTAAAAATACAAAATTTAAGTCTAGTATAATCAAAAACATAATTTTGATAATATAATAATACTCTATCCACACAGATAATTGCAATATCATGAGCAAATACACAAACAACACAAATCAGGCAAATATATTTTTCTCTTCGTTATAAGAAAATTGTATTATATATAAAGATAACAAATATAGAAAATCATAAAACCAAATATAAAATCGGAAAAGTGTGTTTCTTTTCTAAAAATATGAACGTACATTTTAAATTAAAATGTAATGAAATACTTCATTATTATATTACTAAAAAAATACACATTTTAAAACTGTGCTTTTCGGTCACTCAAAAAAGGTATTTCTCATCAAATACCTTTTATATTTCATCATTATTTTATATAGAGTAAACCCTCGATATAACGAACAATATGGGGGGAGGGCAGGGTCGTTATATCCGAAAGTTCGTTAAATCCGAAGTTCGTTAAAGGGAGGCTCTGGAGTGTAAGGTATATCCTGCAGGATTGACGACGAACTGCCGCTGGACACATTTGGCAGATTAGTGGAGGAGGTCGAAGTCACAGAATCACTGCTGGTCTCAGACTCTGTCCTAGACCTCTTCTCGGCTAGGGAGGGGCCAGCCTTGAAGAAGTCAGAGATCTTCGTCTGAGTCTTCCTCTGCTGTACATGTTGCCACTCGTAGAGATAAGGGTTCGGTAGCCTTAAATATAACGAACTTAGGTTCGTTTTTCTTTCTTTCTTTCTTTTGCCTATTTGGTTCGATAGAATTGCATCCGACAGGTCGTTATATTCGGGGCTTGTTCGGTCATGGACAAAAAGGTTCGGTAGCCTCAAATATAACGAACTTAGGTTCGTTATAACTGAGGCTTGTTCGGTCATGAACACAAAAGGTTCGGTAGCCTCAGATATAACGAACTTAAGTTCATATATATGAGGCTTGTTCGGCCAGCTCCAGGAAGTTCGGTATCCTCAGATATAACGAACTAAGTTCGTTATATCTTAGGCTTGTTCGGCCAGCTCCAGAGGTTCGTTGTATCCGAAGTTCGTTATACAGAGGGTTGTTATATCGAGGGTTTACTGTATAAGAAATTAACTGACAATTATCACCACAAGAAAGACTTCAAATAGAGGAGCTGCATAAAGAATATAGATAGAGCCTAAATAGGCTCCTGATTGACATATGAGGCTAAGGGTAATTAGGGGGGGAGGAGGGGGCTTTTATATCATCAAGATAAGAACATCCTCACTTTATTTTTCGAAATAGAACGGAAATGAATAGGAGGAGAGAGAGGAGAGAGTGAGTGAGGGGGGAGTGATCATGGTGCCCTGTTATTAGGTCTAATCACCAGAGATAAGGAGGCGATAGGTTTTTTTGCTTAAAGAAAGAAGATAAAAAGAGAAACAAAGTAATGGCTGACATGGTAACTAAGTGATCTCTCGCTCATAATCCCCAAGGATATTCGGACTTACAGAATGGACGAACTGATTCATGTTTATGAGGAATGAATGGTGTTAAAATCATCTATCGTCGACCTGAAAAATATTGCCAAAGATATATATATATATATATATCAGGAAACGACCGGGACACTTTTTTTCGCCGAGACCCAGGCCGGGCCGGGACTTATATATTCGTTCCTTCATCATTCTGAAAAAGTGACGACGTTTTTTTTTAGAAAATATTTTTTTAAATATTTTTTAAAAGCATTAAAAATTATGTTAAAAAAGACGTCGTCACTTTCAGAATGACAAAGGACCAAAAAGTCCCGGCCTGGTGATTTTTAGACACCGGGATGGGCCGGGAAGTTCAAAAACAGCAATCGTATTTTGTTATTGTACGAATACACATAACCTAATATTATTATAAAATATATAGTTACTTCCAGATCAACTTAGTTATGCACAGACAATAAATTAATGTAATAAAATATATTTTCGCACAAGTAACAACTTATGTCACGTGATCTGTTTGTTTTTCGGTCAAATGATCTGGGATTTTTTGGAAAATGTTTATACTTCAAAGACCCATTCATATTGCCACATGAACTTCAAAACAGTTTCGTTAAATACAAAGTTCTTTGTCCGATTCATGCCGTCTGCTTTGTAGTCATATTTGTATTCGATGTGGAATGTAATTGACATCCTACATGTGATAGAGCCAGTGTATTGTAAATGATCTGAAATTAAAAAAATAAATCAAATAAGACAGTGACAAGACATCTTTGATCCATAAATAGATACTAGGTTTTATTTACATAAAAGTGATTTATATAAAACCCATTTTTTTGGTTAAAATGTTTATTTATTAGCTAAAATCCATACAGTGTAAAAATATAAGGAACCACTAGAAAGTAGGAGATAAAAACACAATCTGAAGACAGTTACGTTAAAAACATAAATGCACATTATAATTCAAAATTATTGTCTAAAGATAAAACCATAATATAAAATCTACCATTTATTTTTAGTTCTTAATGTTCTATTAATTACACAAACAGTATTAAAAACGAAAAGCTCTTTAAGAGTATATTTTTTACATTTGCTTATATATACTCCCTTTTAAATAGTTGTCATATTAGATAACTTATTTTATAAAAATAATATAAATTCTACATATTTCTTTTCTCTTGGTTTATTATTGGTTTTATTTAGTTAGTTATTCTTATGTGTTTGCCCTTTACGTGGCGTATAATTCTAACCCTTTTTAATTTAAGTGTAATCAATTAAAGTTAATGCATTTAATGCATCATAAATAACTTCTTCATTGTCAAAACCAGAGAGAGAAAGAGAGCAACAGCTCTAACAACAGATATTGAGGGCAATTGATTTTTTATGCTGTGTGTTTGTTGATAATGCCATTAGATTAAAGCATTATTTAATTTAGTAGAAGGGGGATGTATGCTCTAAATACAATTATCCATAGAGTCATTCACATACACTAACACACATAACTATGTGACTCGTCAGTTAAAAAGATAAGTTTGTGAGATTTAGTTTTTAAATTGAATGTTGTTTACTATGACCAACACAAGGAAAAAACAATAAAAAACTAGAGGACTCAGAGAGTGCAAACCTCCGCTGATCCCCACCAAATGAATCACTTGGGCTTTTTGTCATTTGCCAATAGATGTTGCTGTGCTGTGCTCTCCTCTTTGAGAGCACAGCGACATCTATTGGCAGAGTAGGCTAACTTGAAATATTTATTATATTTAGCTCATTTAGCATCTTAAATAAACACTCAGAGATGCCAAAATTTAATCACTTGTTTCTTTTGGCCTTTCCAACAACTCCACAAAGTTTCATCCGAATCCGTTACGCAATTTTTGAGTTATCGTGCTGACAAACAAACCAACCAACCAACAAACCAACGCCAGTGAAAACAATACCTCCTTCGGCGGAGGTAACAACACATTTGTAAGATACCTTATTAAGAAGAGCAACATATACAAAACATGCGTATCATCGCAATAGATTAACAAACACCGAAGGAACATAGAAGCCCAACAAATGTGACATATAAATATGAAATTAATGAAGCATTATATGAATGAAATATATCTTTGCAGATAATTTTTTGTCTCTTAAAGAATTTTTTTGCATATAAAATCTTTTCATAAAAAAAATGCTGATGAATTGTACAACTTACTGTAGAGGATAAGCAATACAAGGGGACAGCAACACATTCTTGTAAAATGTGGTTAACAGCAGCAATAAAAACATGTTAACCTAATATTTATATTTTTTAAATTGAGATCCAATTACATTACTCTCTGATGAATACAACCAAATAAAAACAAACATTTATATATATATAAATATATATATATAATATTATTATATATATATATATGTTTGTCCCTTTTTGATGAATAAAAATATCAACTAATTGTTTAAATAACATATATCCTTGCATGGTGAGAAGCCACAGATAAAATTGCAATGGTCAAATGTGAAAGAAAAACATTGTACATTAGTAATATATGTATGATAAATGAAAAAAAATCAGCTTAGCTTTGAAAGATATAAATTCTATCCAAGGAATAATCATGGAATCTTAAACTGTATCGAAACCCCTCAATGTTTTATTATATATAACGATCCAATGATGTTGAAGCATTAAGTCATAACGAATATTAATTGTAGTACCGAAATAAGTTACCGCCATTGTTATGAAGTAGCCATAATTTGAAGTATATGGTGTGTATATATATAATTCAATGCGAGGAGCCACATATAGAGTTTGAAGTGATCAAACGTGCAAGAGAGAAGAATGTGTATGCTGCTATACTATTTTGAGCAACCCATTGTATCTGGGTATTTTTTGTATGTGTAAAGGCAGGATATATCCCCATAATTACGAGCACAAACCACTGAATTATATTTAAGTGCTTTGAAAAATAAAAGTGCAAGACTTTTCTCATTCAAAAACTCTGGAGCATCTGCTAGACACAATGAACAACTATATATATATATGTATGTAGGTATCTTGAATGAAAAAGAAGAAGGAGGCACATTTTCCCCCATTAATAGATATGTTATGAATGACGGCTCTCATTGGACTATAATTAAATCTGACTATGAGTAGATGAAAAAGATAAAAAATAATAATAAGTTCTTTGATGATAGAATGAGCGGACAAAATATTTTTCCTCGACAGACATTCCATTTTAAGGATCAATTTAATTAATTATAATGATAATAGCATCCTATTATTTCTTTGAGAATGGATTTAAGAAATGAATGTAAATGATTATAGAGACTATAAAAGGGATGTTTGACAGTCACCATACTGTCGCCGATCTTCAAGTATTCGTACCAAACAAATAAGAAAAAAGGATATAATTGAAAACTAGAGGCATATATACACTCAGAGAGTGCAAACCTCCGCCGTCACGGGGTCTTATGAACCTTCCGAGGCGGATTTTCACGACTGGGGCGGCGTAGAGGGACGGGGGAGGGTTCCCCTCGACGGAAATTCGAGAGGAAGACGCTCCCGGCACCCGATTTTACAGCACAGCGACATCTATTGGCAGAGTAGGCTAACTTGAAATATTATTAGTATTTAGCTCGTTTTGCATCTTAATTCTGCACTCAGAGATGCCAAAATTTATCACTTGTTACTTTTGACATTCCAACAACTATACCAAGTTTCATCCGAATCCGTTCGTACTTTTGAGTTATCCTGCTGACAAAAAAAACCAACAAACAAACAAGCCAACAAACCAACGCCAGTGAAAACAATACCTCCTTCGGCGGAGGTAATAAGAGATTTCAAATGCATATGTCACAGTGTTCTTTTCGCGCATGTTTCCGATGACAGGTGTTTTGTAATTTCACACTATCAAAATTTTGAAACGTATTCTAATCCCTTCAACAATTAGCCTAAGAAAAGATATATGATTTTTTTAATTTGAAAATAAAAAACTGACCTTACAGCAAATGATTGTATTTCAATTATCTGTATTGCTTTTCTTGTATAAATCACTTCATTTGGTAAATGTATTAAGATGCTAAAATAAAATACATAACTTAAATAAAATATGATGCGAAGTGTTTAAAAACATTAATAAGCCTCTTAGTTCAAATTGCGACTGATGAAACCCTAATAAAATGTTACAATAAGAATACTTAATATGGAATAATTTTACCATTTGGAGATTTTGACGAAGAAGACCATGATTATAGTTAACTAAAGTTCAAATCCTAACCAATAAAACCATAGGTTTATCTGGCAATTTTGGGTTGCTAACTAAGTGACACGTGACCCTTGGGTCAACGTGTCACAGTTAGGACACATTGGGATGACAACTTTATTTTCAATCGGACATCGAGTGCTGTCAAAATTACGTCATACACAAACAAAAGAAGTGTCTTAAATAAAACAGTTGGTCCTCGGGTCCCAAATGCGACAATTATGTATATTGGGTTTCAAACGCGTTAATCCCACATTATAGATTCTTCCGATATATATATATATATAAATAAATATATATATATATATATATACCGAGTGAAGGAGCAAAAAGGGCCATATTTTATAACAGCTTACTTAGTTATATCTCTTGATACAATTAATGAATTATTTTGATTTGTTCGGAGGTTCGAGATCTACTATTATTGATATAAAAATCCCCAAACAAATACAAGTATAAGAACAAAGGCCCAATTTCGGAGTGACTCCCAGGCGACGCACATTGGAATCCAACTGATCATGGTAGACAAGGAAACAAAGACTTTTATTGCCATTTTTACAAGTGCAAACTTCAAGCATAGAAAACATTTGCTCAATTAACTTGAAATCATTTCCCTTGATGTTCCAATGAACCAGGCCCTAATCTGCAGCTATTACCCCTTATTTTTAAGGTGTCTGTTTCCATTACTATAATCCTCTCTAATTTGGACCTGAATGCCTTACAGCTGTAATAATGTATTCCCTGGCGTCCCAGGCGCGATTTATGAGGCCTTCAATGTGTCCAGGGTGTTGTGGGGCATCTCATTGGCGACCTTGGAGAGCTCATTCCACACGGAGTAATCCAAAGGGTTTGCATCAGGAGAGGAGGGATCAGTGAACATTATGATACCAGAATTGCTCCTCTTCACCAGGTTCTGACACCTCATCATCTTCGACTCTCAAGCCTTTCTTTTAGGTCCAAACTCAGATGCGGCGCCAATGTTTTTAAAATGCGCTTGATTTAATTTTGGTTGTTTGAGAATAATGCTGCTAACAGCTTTTAAAAGAAGATAAACTGATTTAATCACATGACAGAACAAAACCTGTACTTTCTAGGGGTGCTAAACACTTATCCATAAGAAAAAAGTAGCCTAAAATAACCGTCGTGGCCCTTTTTGCTCCTTCACTCGGTATATATATATATATATATATATATCATACAAAAAAAGCCACCATTCCGTTGCATAAACTGATATTTGAATATAAAAAAATCTTATGAAGAACACATATAAGTATCATTTTATCTCCTTCCTGAATCGTGATCGTGGAGAATGAAAGAAACCTCCTTCAATATGCATGATTCCATGGAATCCTTCTCTCAATACGACTTTTAAAAGGACTTCATATCTATTTACATGTGAGCATGGACTCATTCACAGCAACAAAAATAAAAAAATAAGCGAACAGATGCGGAAAAAAACTTTTAATAGGATTAAATAATTCTATTTATTCTTATCATTGTAGTTGTTGTTATCGTCAATCCTTCAAATTCCTCTTGAAACGAAGGGAAAGGAATCCCTGCTCATACTTGAGAGTTTTATCATTTTTAGGAACACAGATTGAATTTCAAGTATTTGTTTTTTTACGATAACAAGAAAAAATACACACACACACAAGATTTGAAATTGGAATAGATGGATTCAGTGAGGAAGATAGGAAAGTTTACAACATACACCGAAGAAAAACAATTTTGAAATTCTCAACAAAGGCTGATGATCTCAAAAAGGCAAATTATTTCTTAGGAATGATCTGTAGACGAGAAAATGTCATGGCTGTAACAGCTTTTATAACAGTTTATTTGACAGCTTTGTAACAGTTTATATGCCAGCTTTTATAACAGTTATATGATACCTTCTCTAATAGTCATATGCCAGCTTTTGTAACAGTTTATATGCCAGCTTTTGTAACAGTTTATATGATACTTCTCTAATAGATCATATGCCAGCTTATGTAATAGGTTATATGAGCGCTTTTTAACACAAAAAAACTTTGATAGTCTTAAAGAGCCTAAGGATCTTAAAAAAGGCAAATAATTATTTAGGAAAAATATTTATTAAAAAAAGTCGTGGCTCAATCAAGTTATATTTTGTAACAGCTGTCATAATAGTTGATGAATATTTTTTTTAAAATAGAACATTCAGATAGCCTTGATTTGTCTTAGATATTTAAAAAGTGATATCAATGTGATCCTTGAGTACAACGTTTTGTGATTAAATCTAAAAGGTTTACGGGCTTAAAATTATAGTCAAAGATTTACTATCTGATCTGCTGTCATATTGAAAAGCCAAGCAGTGTACAATTTTCAAAAAATGAGTCCCTTATTATTTTTTGAACCCCATATAATTTAGCCAATATATACATTCAATAGTACGTCAGCCAAAGTATTTGTATAGAGGATTCTTCAAAATCAATTAACAAAAGACGCCTTTCATAATTGCTTCCATCAATCACAAAATATAATACCTTCTAAATATAGATATTTGCAACATTCCCAATCAGGGGTCCCATGTCTCTTCTCGTCATCGGTAGCTTTGTCAAATATGAGCTTCTTGCAAAGATATATAGGGTTTATATATATCTCTCTTATTGTTTTCATGGAATGTATAGTCATTTAGCCTATATAAAAGGTTTCTTTATGAATAGTGTTAGTAGTCAGATGAGGTCGTAAAAAGCGGTTCGGAGGTAAATGGATGCAATAAAACGAAGATGTCTTCTCATTTAAAATGTGACCCTGAGTGATACGTATGGTATATATGTGAAACTTTGTAGTTTTAATGGCTCCTGGCACTATAGATCCTTACTCTCATAGGGACTATTAGAGAGAGAGAGGGGGGGGGGGGGAGGTAATAAGTGAACAAAGTTAAAAGAATAGGGAAGTTTTATGGCGATTTATTGGCTAACAAAGGTCGTAGGGTTTTAAAAAATATATATAATAGGAGCGGCCTATATACAGTTTATTGGACAAAATGTTTTAATGTTTCTGAAAGCTCTCATTGCCGAATCAGCCTATGTTGAAATAAAAGTTAATGGCAGAGTGTAAGCTTTTTAACGCTTGGGATTTGGAAGGATTCTTAAAATTTATGATTATAGAGCCTAAAAAGCTTAAAGAAGCACATTGTATTGCACATTTTCTATGTAGACTATGATCATAGTTTACCGAAGTTCAAATCCATAATCAATGAAACCATAAGTTTTTATGGCAATTTTGGGGTTTTCAAACTAAGTGTAACGTGATCCTTGGGTTTGCCGTGTCACAATTAGGATACATTGGGATGACAAATATATTTCCTATTGGACATCAAGTGTCGTCAAAATTACTGTCATTTAAGAGTATCAAAATGACGACGATACTTGGTCCTCGGGTCCCACATGCTACAAATATGTCATATTGGGTTTCAAACACGTAATCCCCTATTTTGTATTCTCCGATATATATATATATATATATATATATATATAGATTATAGAACCCAAAAATCTTAAAAAGAAGGACCTACTAACAATGTAAAATGTCTCTTTGCAAGGATTCATGAACACTTCCTGCGGAAGAGGTCAAGTAATTCCCTATCATGTTTTTATGTTGGTTTCTAAAAAGTTATAAATGATGTAATTTTTAAAATATTTGAGAACATTTTAACGAACGCATTTTTGTCATTTGATTGTTCTTTAAGATGGTTTCTTTTGTGTTTCTTATAAGTGTTATCGTTCTTCGGGGAATTATAACTTTACACTAGAATGTCTAATTAGTTTTTTGTTAAAAATATTTTGAAATAAATAAAAATGTAAGATTTCAAAGAAATGCGTTCGTTTATATATTTCGACATGATTTAGGACTAAAGGTTACTTTAAAAGAATATATATTTGTTATTGTCGTACTCTTTAGAGAATAAAGAAATAAAGTCATCTTCATTATTCTCGAAAAGGATAAATAGAAAGGATATGAAAATACTTTATTTTAAATAAAAAACATTGTGAGTTTTGAATAATTAAATACAAATGTACACTTAAAATAACATAATGCATTCCAATCAGCTGAAAACATTAATTAGTAGAGTATCATATGTTGTGGACATAATATCATTGATAAACTCTTAGATATTGTAATAAGTTGACACAAAATAACCAACAATCCTCATTTTTTAGATAATAAATATACCAAGTAAACAAATGGTAATGATTATTTTACAGAAATTTAAGCAGAACATTAAAAATTGAGGCCTTGCCATAAATCTTTAATTATTTCATATGTTTACAGAGAATTCCAGACCCTACAGTACAATATGATATTAAAAATAAACATTCAAATTTTAACAGAACTATAAAACAACTCTTCAAACATTAGTTTCTTAAATGATTAATTTTAATATTGTTTTTGATAGTATAATAAGTTGAATACCATCGTTGAATACATTAAGTTATAATAATTTACCGATAATATAAGGGAAAGCGGTATAGCTCAGAGAAGCGCGTGTCCGGCTCTCGTGGGACCAGGTTCGACTCCAGAGATGGGAAGGTCAATTTTGATCAACTTCATTGAAAAGGTCGTTATAATGCTTATTCATATCCCCATGGATGCAATTCCAGCGACCCAAATAAGCAAAAAGATTAAGAAGAACAATAATTTAAATGTTTTTCTTCGAAGAAATAATATGTTATACCATATGCTATTTTCACAATGTCTCGGAATTACATGTATAAAAAGAGTATTAAATACAGGCTAGAAGAGTGTAAAAAGAACAAATAAAAGTAGAACTTTAAACTAAAAAAGAAGGCTACTAAAATCTAATCTAATCAGTAATATTGTGTGCAAAAAATAAGTTCTAATTATTTTCTTATCATTCATAAATTTATATCAATTAAAAAAGCTATCTTGCACAAACATGCTTATAATTAAATATCTAAAACACACATTTCTATGTTCCCCATCTCATTCTTTTAGGATACCGTCAGAAAGCATATGTAGCCATATAAAAGTACAATAAAGGCGTATTTCCATCATCAATAATGCCGAAATAACACATTGTACATCCCTCCTCTCTCATGTATTGTACAATGTATATATGGAATGATGATATGTGTGTAAGGCATGTCACGTTTTTCATGGAGGCTATTCACGTAGAGGGAACAAACGCCCCCCCCCCTCTCAATCTTATACCCTAGGAATTCTTCCCCTCCTTATCCACCCTGGCATTGTTCAGTAATTCAGAAAGACAACAGCAGCAGGAGCACATCCAAACCACCCGCTTGTGTGACGAAGACCAAACGCCCCGGTGACTCTTTATATGAATGTATTTCTATTTGTACATATGGTGTGTTGTAAAATATGTATATTATATATGGTGGTGTTCCAACTTTTTTTAATATTCACATTAAATGAGAGATGATCTTTATCATTTAATTTACTCTATCATTATGAAAGAATACGAGAAAATATAAATATTTTTTGGACTAACATTCTCTCTATATTTAGATGTTGTAATAATTTATACTGATAGGTTGTTTTAAATTAAATGTTATATACTTAAAAAGAACTCTAAACTAGTATTATGGGGATTAACTAATGTTAGAAACTAAAAAGAATAAAATATTTTTTGATAAGTCCTTTTATATTATGGTTTTATCTTAGACAGTAATTTTGAATTATAAGTCATTAGGTATTATTTTAACGTATCTGTCTGAAGATTGTGGTTTTTTTATCTCCTACTTTCTAGTGGATTAATATTTTTTAACGGTATAGATTTTAGCTAGTAAATAAACATCTTAACCAAAAAAAAACTATTATTTGGAATACATAATCATTTAGAGTATCGTATACTTTTAGTTATAATACATTATATATATTTCTACTTCTTCCAGTACATAAATTGAAATATATAATAAATAAGTCATTTCATAGTATAAATATTGCAAAAGCCTCATGAGACTACGATATACAATGCGTTTTTATATATAACGTTCTGTGTCTTAAACAAATGTGAGAAAATTAAGGAGCCTTTCAAGTATCAGCATTGGTGAGTATAAAATTATTTCTTATCGGGGAAGTTTTATTATTAATGAAATAAGTAATACTTGTTTTTTGTAGGCCCATTCTTACAAATATATCTTATAAACAAAAAAATATTTTTTACCGTTATTAATCGGTAGTATATGTATGGTATATAAATATTGCCCTCCCCCTTACCTTAAATGGTATGTATTTTATTGCTTAAATATTGTACATCAAAGGGAATATATCTGTGGTATGTGAATTCAAATACCTGCATGCTTAATTGATAGCTTATATAGATAATTAAGACCTTAGTATGTTTACCTAAACACTAATTAAGTTGTGTTTGCCCATATTAATTAAAA
>CP045901.1:1679087-1727163 GCA_013387185.1 Caligus rogercresseyi | reverse complement strand
TCAA
Organism: Caligus rogercresseyi; assembly: GCA_013387185.1. Lineage (NCBI taxonomy): Eukaryota > Metazoa > Arthropoda > Copepoda > Siphonostomatoida > Caligidae > Caligus > Caligus rogercresseyi. The sequence continues at coordinate 1,727,159 of CP045901.1, read as the reverse complement.
AACAAAGAGCTGAAATTATTGTAGTGGAAAAAATGAAAATATTTTTTCATTAAAAAATATATATTTAATACAACTCTCAACGTTCAATTTTCATTAAATACGAGTGATTTTTTTTCATTCTCTTCTAAGAAGTAATTTTTTACGATCTTATATTTTAAGTGCATTGAGGAGGATAAGAAACGTTCTTATCATACATTTATATTTTAAAAGCAGAATAAAGGAAGAAGTAAAACATTATGATGATGATGTATATTAACATCTCTTTTTTTCTCATACTACTTTATTTTGAGACTCGTGCGTACGGGTGTGCAATCAAAAACATGGAATCACACATAAGGCAACTCAGCCAAATATATTTGCTATAATTTAGTCTTTCAATTCCTTGCACCATTTCGCAGCGGCCAAACCACTGCATGAAAGCTGAAACAAGATGTTGGGCCTGAACATATATAACAACCATTGACGTCACTCTTGAACGTCATTGTGGAAAGAAAAAGGAATGTGAATAAAAATAAAAGCATTTGGTAATAAGAAATTAGAAATAATCACTAAATGAGATGCAAACGCCAAATAATAATTCAAAAACAATTAACATCTAATTCATGGACATCGATCTAATTGCATAAACGGATCCTTTCAACCGATTTTTAATATCATTGATCAAACCAAACAACTCCTCTCTCTCTCATGGAATAACGAATGAATGCTTGTATCCATGACGAACATATGCCCCTCAATGGAAGTCAAGATGTAAGAAAAATAGGGGGAATGAAGCTACCAAATGACAATATATGCTTCATGTTGATTTGGCAAGAATTGCATTAAAGAATCCGGAGTATAATCCAATGATTTAGGCCATCAAATATAGGTCTTATGATATTATGGACTTATGAATGTTTTATATGTATCTGAGACCACTGTGCCCAAAAAAATAGTATAGAGGGAATGTTGTTTTAATAAGCACCTGACAGAAAATGATTTGTATAAAATATTTGATCTGAAGTAGACAATCTATAATATTAAGGGTGTTTGGATGGCAGCGAAATCAAAATAAATGTACTTTTTGAGTTAGCAACATAAATTTTTATTTATTTCTACGTATTGTGAAACAGATAAATTTATTTGTAGAGGTGATATACATAGGAATATCAATACATCAACAGCCTCGAATGAAATATATTTCTTTCATTAATAACAACCTGTTTTTATTTATTATTCCAACTCCTTTTCCCTCTATCAAAGGTGTTGGAGAAATTTTGTCTTAGGGTGTATCTTTACATATTATTGTTTTTCTTTTTGTGTACAATCTGCGCTCCTACAGATTTTCCTTTGTTTTAAAATGCACCCGTATATATATGCGTGTGTTATATACAAATTATATATAAATGCTACCTTCAAATATACCGAAAGACTTAATGAATTTGCTCAGAACTTTAAATGAGAATAGCCATAAAAAGGGAATATGAAGAATTTTATGAATCTTTAGACACTGCTATACTCGAAGAGATAAATATACATGCGTTTTTTGTCACGAAGAGTTTTATCTACTTGTTGACTAACTTTTATACAAAAATAGATTCTGTGAATAAAAAGATTGCAATTAAATGTTTTTCTAAAGCAGTTCAAATACACATATAGCGAATCCAGAAGATACATCATTAAATAATATCCTTTCATTGATGAATATATAAGATATAAAACACTTTGTAAAAGTTTTTTATGTGTTGCTTATAGCCGCTGAGGTTTGCAAAGTGTGGAAGACATATTTGTGATCATAATTGTCTAAATGGTTTAAGCTAAACTAAAAGGGTCTTGTTAAGCCAACATGATGTTTGAACATGTTATTCATTGGTCTTTTGGAATACTTCGACTATCCACTGTGTTTCTACATGCCAATGTAATCAAAAAGACTACAAAGATTTAAGGGATTGCCTTTATCGCGTCATAAATTGGTAGAGTTTGTACTTTTCTTCCATATGTCATTGCATATTTATTTTGAGATTATTTATTACATTACATTTTTGCTTATATTTGATATCTTTTAAGTCAATGAAAATTCATCTGCTGAACTTTGGTTAAATCGAAATGCCATTTACGATTTACACATTTCATCTAAAATAATAATAAATCAAGGAAAAAAATGTTTCTGGGACGAAAATTCCTCTACGATATTTTCAAATACTTAAATTTAAAGATTATTTTTATCATTTTTACATACACAATTTGCATACATTATATTTTGTTATGTATCACAAAGAACTCTCTTTAACGAAAAATATATTTAATAAAAAAAGCACTGTACTTTGATGTGATCAAGATGTTATTGCCATCGATTATTCTTAATAAAACTTTTTTAATGAGCTTCCTTTAATATTTATAACAGAAATTTTGTAACATACATCAAACATATGGCAGCAAATATCAAGCAGTAGGTGGAAAAATATCGTGCATGAATGCCACTTCAAGCCAATACAACTCTTACGCTTTTAATATGGGTCAGGTTTTCCTTGTGGATTAAACGAACACCTCTCCCCACTGCCAATTTAATAATAATAATAAAAAATAACAACCAATGTGACTTGGCAAGACCCTGAATGTGCGTTAATCCTTACTATGAAGGGATTACGATACCCATGTATGTGTCGTCTTAAACATTCAGATGTTTCAAACCTTTTCTCATGCAGAGAAAAAAGAGAGAGTATTACTACCTTTTGTGCTATTGACATAACGGTCAACCCCCTTTTTCTTTAAACTCAAATTAATGTGTAAATAAGATTAGATGAGGTCGAATGGTTCTACGGATTGAATGGGAAAATGCTAATACGAAAAAAATCAAAACATCTACCCATGGCTTATTTAGCTTGGTATAAAATTGTGTTTGGGAATAGTATCAAGACTCAGTGAAAAGCTTTTTCATAAAACATATCATCCCTTCATTGTAAGTCCTTAAAGGGTCATTCATCTAAAAGCCATCATTAGATCACAAATGGTGGCTACATTTAGGATGAAGCAGATTAAGGGCATGATCTCCACACAACTAAAAATTTGCTACAAGTTTTGTGTGTAAGTGTTTTTCTGAACATATTTTTGAAATAAAATAATGAGTGTCAAAGGTTCAAACATTTACGTCATGCCAGGTATTTTTATCTCTTTGACTGGGACCTGTCGGGGTTCCGGACCGAGAAGATAATATATTAATATAATAAGTACATTATACGCTGATGTCATTGAAAATAAAAATATGACGGGGTTTTCTTGTAAGAAAGATTGAGAAAAGTATTTTAAAACAGGGGAAAACAACAAAGAAGTTCGATGCACCATACTATTAGTAAGAGAAAACGATCACATGAACTTAAATTATCATTATCCCTTAACAGTGTCAAATTTAAAGTCAACTAGAGGCATATATACATTTCAGAGAGTGCAAACCTCCGCCGTCACGGGGTCCTTATGAGCCTTCTGAGGCGGATTTTTCACGACTGGGGCGGCGTAGAGGGACGGGGGAGGGTTCCCCTCGAAAGAAATTTCGAGAGGAAGACGCTCCCGGCACCCGACTTCACAGCACAGCGACATATATTGTCAGAGTATGCTAACTTGAAATATTTATTAGTATTTAGCTCATTTTGCATCTTAATTCTGCAATCAGAGATGCCAAAATTTAATCACTTGTTCCTTTTGGCATTTCCAACAACTCCACAAAGTTTCATCCGAATCCGTTCCGTACTTTTTGAGTTATCCTGCTGACAAACAAACCAACCAACCAACAAACCAACGCCAGTGAAAACAATACCTCCTTCGGCGGAGGTAATTAGTTGGCAAAAGACAGAGGACAGTTTTGCATCAAAGTTAAATTGTTCCTTTTTTTGATACATTGTTTTACAATCAAATGAAGCTATTTGGGCGCTTAGCTGTAGGCAAAAATTATATGCAAAGCTAAATGAGTCCATATGTAAATAAAAATATCACTTATTTGAGTATAAGCATCAGTCAATCCCACAACAACAATAACAACAACTAATATAAAATGTCACATTACATAAAATACATATTTGTAAAGTCATCAATATAATATATTTGTGTGTACATAACATGTGTCAAATAAAATATTGAGGAGGCATCAAATTTGTAGTGCATGCAATAAAATAAGGAATCGAAAATTGCAAATATATATATATATATATATTACAATTACACAGAAATTCACAATTTGCAACGAGTTGTATTAGTTCATATTATTATATAAGTCCATTTGCTCCAAATATTTGACTTTTGTGTAAATATTTTATTTTAAAAGGAAAGGTATTTATTTATGACATAACTTTTTTATACAAAAGAGATTTGATCATGTGTTGGTAACTAATTAAAAGAAGTGAGGAAGAGTTAAAAATCCCACATGCAATGAAACAACACTAACAGCAGTTACCAAGTGGTAATTGTATATTCCCATATCAAAGGATCAATTTTTTTGGGAGAGTACGTGCAAAAATGTATTTGCTTATTTTTCTTAAAGTATAGCGATTTTTAGAGCACCAAACATATCAAATGAAAGCTTGGTACACCAGCTTTAATATTTTGGTATACTAAATCATGTCAATTTAATAAGTAGAGAGTTATATGTACATTTAAAAAAACATATCTCGCGTACAAAATGACGCATATAATGGATTATAAATGTGTCAGAGACAAAGTAAAATTTTGAGAGGATACCTTGACGCAAATCTAAGAAACACATTATTATTATTTTTTTTCATAATCGATTTCTTATAGGTCAGTACAGGCTCTGAATCATATGATGTAAACTCAGATTGTACTGAATTCTGAATTGATAGAATGCAACCAAGGTCATTTTTGGATTTATCATCTAAAGGTGTACTAAACTTAAAAGTGCTATTTTACTCTGAAGCGAACAAGTCATCTTCTACAGGCGAGTGAAGTTTATTGATACAAAAAAGCTATGAAATGTGCTATCATTACACACTCCATTTTTTTCTTTGTTTTTACTGAAAACTTTGTTTTATTAAAAAACATCAAACATACGTCTGGTAGTAAATTAGATTTCCTTCAAACTAATAATTATTGTTGAAGTCTGTAACGTCCACCACTTTCAAGAAATTTGTGGAAAACAATATTTTTACTAAATTTTTAAAACTTTGACCTCGTTGCGCGACCTCGTAATGTTGACCGATTTTGTTCAAACTTTGTATGTCGTCTTCTTTTATCACCAAGAAACAGAAAATCCACAACGTTGCTAACATTTCAAACATTTGAAAAATAAAACAGCCCTAATATATATATATATATATATATATATATATATATATATATATATATATATATATATATATATATATATATATATATATATACATACATACACTAGAGCCATACAATTTGATGTATATTGAATGAAAATAGGAGAAAAACCTTAATTGTTTCTTTTAATGATCCCTCCACTTCAGTTACATATTAAAGCACTCAAGAAATACGTAAGTATATACTTTTTTGTGCCCATTCACATAAAAGCAACCAATCTATGGCATTGCCAAATGAATCACTTAGGTACCTCTCACCACTCAAAACTCCTCCACTATCCATTTCTACCTCATAAAAAGCTATATTTAAAAATATATTGAAACACACATTGGAAAGGTTCTTTGCCAATTTTTTAAATAGATTCACTCTACTTTAAAGACATGTCTGGTGGGTATAAAATCACCATCATCTTATAAAAACCATTATTTTGTAATAAACGAAAAGAAGCACTTTTTAAGCACTACCCTCGTAAAAAAACTTCAATTCATCATTAAGATTGGCGAAGGTCCAAAGCCTTAGTTTATTTCATGAAGTACTATAAACTTTACCAAATCATATCATAGCAAGTTGAACTATGAATGTTTTCTTACAAAGGAAGTTCTTATTATGTTAAGAAATGTTTCATATTGCTGCTAAATACGCGTATATATTTTTTCTTTGCAAGTAAAATATTTTTAACAGAAATATTACAAGTGTTTAGTGTTTTACTTTAACTAGACAAGATATGTTTACTTTGATTAAATGAACATACAGAGATATTTGTACTTATTAATCATCAATCCCATCAATTTAGCTTCAATCCAGCTTGATATAATTCCCACAATATCAACTGAGGCACAGACAGCTTTCTAATAATTTTGATGTCTTTTTTCGACTATGTTGACTAATAAATAAAAGTTGAATAAACTCAGTTCAACGGATGACAAAGAAATCACATTACTTTTGTAAGCAACGACCTTTTATTATTAACTTAAGTTCCATGAAAGACTTATTATAATCCAGTTGGCTCAGATATATCCAGTACAGTCTCATAACAGAAAAATGTCCTTGGACGGTCATTATAAAAAGATATTTAACTTTCTATAGAATAATTCATTTGATAATAAAGATGCCAGCTCTTAGGTATATCGGCTGATATCAGATTAAGTTCGGGTGTAACGGGACTAATGTAAGATGGAAACAAACAAGCAAACAAAGTAGAAAACAAAAGACTATAATTTTTAAAAATAATGGAGAGGAAAGAAAAGGAACATTGCAAAAATCGTTAGTAGAACAGTTCAAAAAGGTAGTTTTTTATGAATTTTGCGATACAAAAATCATGATTTTTGACTACATGATGATCGTTAAGCTTGGTGATAATGCATCAGCGGGCATTATATCGCCATTCATGATCCATAAGAAACAACTCTTATATTTAAGTTTTTAAACATGAAAACCATTAAAAACAAATATACGCTTTTAAAAGACAAGTGTCTGATTCATGGTTACATGTAGTTAAAAGTCGTTGTGTATATTATTATTGTTAAAATAACAACATCTTTTGAAATCTAATGAATTCACGTTTTAGTTTGCTTAGAACCCCTCCCGCCCACTTCAAATTCAAAACAACATGTGTGAGTCTTTTACAACTCACGTTTGAAAACAAAGTAATAATAAAAAACATTGCCTCTTTCTTTCTTTGTTTTTTTTTCGCTCTCCTTCCCCTAATATAATAATAAGGTTTATTATTTGAACCTTAATGAATAATGAAACCCAGGGTACCCCCTTCTTTATTCCTTCCTTCTGGTGGAATAATTAAACAAAAAAGAGGCACAGAAAACCCTCCCTCCATCTCCCCTCTTAAGGCTGTTGTTCACTTGCAGGAGTAGTAGTTGCAGAGCAATAATTACGAAGGCAAAGGGTTGGTGAATTGAGAGGCTAATTAAAAAAGCTGAGGACTGCAGAAAAAAGTAATGAAGGAAGCGGGGAAATTATTTTTGTGTATAAGGGAGAGGGGGGGGGGGCAGGAGCACATGGAATAGACGAGCTAATTAGTGCACTTGCATGCTATGTGGTCTTCATTTTGAAGATGGATCTACCAAAGTAGTTTAGAAGGGAGTCTTTAAAAGACCTTTGAAACTATTTTTAAATGTATACCGTTGGTTAAAAGATCTCATTTGAAAGTATACTCAATAATGATTAAATTAAAGATATCATTAATTTAGATTTGTCTCCATCATAACATATAATTTTATCAATTATAATATAAATAAACATTAACACACTTTATTTGGATAATAGGACTATGGAGGCAATAATGCCTATTCATATATTTTTATGAATTAGCAAAGTTTTACTTATGCAATATAAATAATATCTAAAATAAGATAGAAAAAATTCACAATCATATTTTTTAACAATGTTTTGAATGATTTTTCCACATATATCTGTTATTGGCATTGAAGACCTTTTGGCTTCTTGCCGTGGGAAACTTGTATAAAAAACTTAAGAATTCTCGATGTCTAAGCTTAAACAAAAATAATATTAATATATTAAAATAATCTTTACTCTAAATGTATTTTTTCATTTCACTCACAAAAGTCCATGAAATGGTACCTCCACTTATAGAAAAAAATATCATTCCTTATCCATCAATGGATTTAAGACGAATCGAAAAATAACATAATATATCTTCATTATTTTTATATATTACAGAATAGTAATAATAAACATTTAGTCATTTAAAAATCAGATTTTTATAAGAAATATATTCAATCACCATCTTTGATCTACAATTTGAAAGCCCTAAAAATGCCATGAACAGAATACATCTTAGTATTTACACAATATTTTCCTTGTCTTTGGCAATTACTTTCATATACTCATTCAACTCACCATCATATATAAAAATTCTCCCCTCTGTTTTTGATCCACAAACCACAAAAACTAGTTAGCTCACTACAACTATATATATATATGCCATAATATACTATATTTATTTGGCAAGCAACTCCATAAGTAAATAGATTCAAAATCAAGCACATTGTTCCTTGGTATTTTTTTCATGATACTGATCAGTTGATTAGTATTTCTTTAAAAAAACTCTACTGGAATTCATTTCTTTGTCTTGATTTCAAAAGTCTTTCCCATTGCCACCCTTGTTGATTGGCGGGTGTGAGGTATTAGAGATTATACTGAGTTATATATTTTGTTTCACTACTTCTACTAAATACATACATAGCTATGCGTGTAGGGATCCTTTTATTAATCAGAGGGAAGCAGATGAGATGGTTGGATCTTATCATTCCTAATGAATCTTGGTAGCGAGCAAAGGGATTAATTAGTTGGGCATTGTGCTTCTTCTCCACCCCCCCCCCCCCCCGTCTTTATTTCCTTTTTTTTTCTTCTTTTCGTTGCAGCTCCCTCAGTGATATGAGATCCAAGATTGTGAGTTCGTTCTTTCTCTATTTTTATTTTTGCAATCAGCCCCCGAATAATATCTCATGTTAGCATCTTAATCAATGCCCTTTTTTCTTTATTATGAAGAAAGGCCCTCAAAACATGTATAAACACACATACAAAGTAATCAAAATAGTTGATGGTAAACAAGTCTAACAATGCAGGTATAATTACAGAGACTTTGTGGCTTTAAAACAAAATAATATGTAATTGTGACTTGATACATAATATAATGACTAGGAATGGAAATCTGGAGCTTAGCCTTGGTGTTTAGAGATTCTATGGCTGTTTTTGGCCGTGAAAAAGAGAGAGTGGTAAAGAGAGGGATAGAAGGAAAGAGAGAGGGAACGAGAAGTTTATCCCTCATTTTTCTTTTCCCTCTCTTTCCCCTCTTTCTCTCTCTCTCTTTCCTTCTATCCTCTCTTACCCCTCTCTCTTTTTCATGGCCAAAAACAGTCTTGCCCCAAAATAGTATCTATAAATTTTGATAAAGTTAGCAACATTTGTGGAAACTCTTCATTCCTGCTTTTATTCCTATAAAAAAAATAATGGTTATCAATGAGTTTAAATTTTTTATGATTCTTTTAAACTTAATTTAATTAAAAGAGTACTTTTTGGTTTTGCAGCCCTCTACTTGTGACAAAAAATTATACATTCAAATGGTACCTACAAGTTTGTGAAGAAAAAGACTGTTATTTGTTGTATTAAATAGGAAGTATGACCTAATTTTATTATACTATAAACGGGTAAGGATTTCTATTTTTATAACACAATCCACAGTCAAAGTAAAATCTTTCCCTCGATATTCTTACTAAGATTGTAAGAAATGCCCAATTATACCAAGCCATATTTGATAGCAAAATAAAAGTCTAGGGTAAGTCAACAACTGGTACCCACAAATGAAGCATTGAAAATATTTTTAAAAAATATAAGGTTTATTAAAAAGCAAACTTTTTACAGCTATTATAATCATTAATAATTAAACCAAAATAGTAAAAAAAGAAGAGATATTTGATTGAATTTGAGTTCTTTCCCTACCGGAGAAGAAAAATAAAATCCTTGGCCGAGCTTACGTAAAAGAGATGAAAAAGTAATTATCATGAAGAGTTCTTTTATATTTGGAAAAAGTTGTAAACTTATTTGAAATATAAGGATGTTTTTGATTATGTATTTGGGAACATAATTCAAACAATATCATTGGGAATGTTGATGTTAGTTTCTTGCTCTAAAAATGAAATAAGCATTATAAAAACAATATATCAAGCATAGCTGAACTCACCTTACAAAGACTATAACAAAAACACTTAAAAAAGACTACGTTCCTTTAAAAAAAATGTAACAAAAAAAAAATTTTATTGTTATAATTTATATCCTGACAGATGCAATTCTAAAAAAATAATAAATAAATTTTCACAATTATTTAGATAATAAAATTAATTAGTGTCATGACAGCTGCTTACTCCTAAAAGAATAACAGAGAAAGATACAATAATGAATATTTAAGAATATAAGTATATGGCTGAGGAACACAAGTGTTTTACCTTAGAAAAAAACACAACAAACATGAGGCACTCATACCAAAATCTGATCCCTCCTGTAACGGATTTAGATTAAAATTCCAACATATTAATCCCTCCCCCCCCTTCTCTTCCCAACCCCTTTTCTAATACACGGGATTTACATTTAATCTGCCCTAATTGTCACAAGAACATATGTGAAAGGCATGCTTAAGAAACTTAAAAATGTCTTCTCAAAGCCTCCCTTTTCAAATACAAATTCTTGAAATAGAAGAAAAAAATACTTAAGTTGAGATCAAATATACATTTGTATACATATATATTTACATAAATAGACAAAAATATTCAGAAGGGGAATGGAATATTTAAGTTGGAAATATATACAAATAAAAGTTAAGGGAGTTCGATAGCTCAATGGCTAAGAGCTTGTTCAATGTTGAGGGCGCAGGTTCGACTCCCGAGAGGGGAAAGTCACTTGACCAACCTCATTGATAAAATACTAGGCTTAAGATGCTTATTTACACACTATAATGCTTACTTATATTCAGTCAGATGCAATTCTGTCGAACTGAATAGGTCAAAAAAGTTGAAGAAATATATATTGAATAAAATTTTTCTTCAATAACAGAAGCACATTTTATAAATATGTATAACCCACAATATTTTTACCTTGAAGGCTATGCTTATATTTATTATATGAAAGAAGATTTTTCATCTTAATGTATAACATTATTTTTCTTCAACATATTTATATAATTTTGTGATTTATTTGGCCAAGAATTAATGGTATATATATTTACATAAAGTATATATAACTATATATATATTGTAGATGCTGAAGACCCCCCAATAAATCTATGAATAGTACCTAATTTATCAAAACTGCTAAAGCACAATTATATTATGTATACAAATCAGTTCTTAATTAAAAAAATTAGTATCTATGTACTTCAAATGTCAGGCTAAAATATGAAGTGAACAGTATGTAAATCAAAATAATTGGCTACAGCTGATCAGTTCAAAGTTGTAAAGAGAAAAAAAAGCAACCAAATATCGTTAAACAACAAAACTGAAGTAAAAAAAGTTATTTCTTCAAATCTTCAAAAACTAAAAAAAAAAAGTCAAAATTCAAATCATAATTAGTTTTGCTTTGTTGTTTATTGATTTGAGTACATTAGTGGATTAATCATTATGATTTAGTTTGTACATTCTATTTATAACCCCTGTTATTATTATGTGTATATTTTTAGTGACCATTCAATGGATAATTTTAAGGAGGCAGTAATTTTAAACATTAATATATATTTATGTAATTGCTTGCTTGAAATATACGACAATTGAAGAAAGAAAATGCCAGAAGGAAAATAAAGCCTGTATGACCTACGTTAACTAAATGGCATTGCTTTTTACAACATCATACATATACGATATCGACATTTAGTGATCTAGATGTCCTTATCATGATTTCTACAATTTTAAACATATTAATTTTGATAAAAATACTTGCTCAGATTATGACTGTATTGTCCATAGAAATGAGAAATTAATTACATTGAACTAAGTTGAATGCCCTCAGACATTCTTACTTGGTAGTGCCATGTGCAGCCCGAGCACATTAAAAAAACTTTATCTTTATAACATCTGTTGCTTATTTTCGAATTTTATTAATGAAGAAATTGAACTATAATGGATCAAGAAATTAAAGGCACTAAAATAATAATAACAATAAACTTTTCTATTGTGTATTAATATACAATGAGCCCATTATCAAGGCTATAAACGCCCATGGTCTTTCCATGGAAGCATTAAAATCTTATTTTTCTTGCCCTTCTTTGTCCGGGCTTTAATTATTTTTTTAGGGTTTTAAAAATATTAGTAGGACAAGGGAATCTCTTTTTACATATACTTGTAATGAAAATAGTTTATACTTAAACAGTGCTTTGAAGTTCACCATAATATAAACGCTCAGAGATATTTAGGTTCTGCTCTAATTTATTGAATTGATTGTTGTTTCTCAGAGGTTTAAAAAGTTGATAAAATTGTAAAAAATTAAATAATACGACTGAATCTACGTCATCAAAAAAGGTTATTTTCTAATTGCAAATAAACCCAACTTACTGCCATTAAGTAATATCAGTCCTGCAAAGACTGCAAAAGACTAAATAATGGACATACATGTAATAGTGGACTTTCATGCAGTTTTCACCCTCAAAATGCTCTTTCAAATTAAATTGAGAGGTATTGAAAGAAGAAACAAAAGATTAATTTAGTCTCTTGGTCGATTTGGAAGACTTGAAGGTGATCATAATGGCTGCTTCAGCTCGGTATAAACCCCCATATGTCGAGGACCGATTGCATGCTGTGATGCTTCGCTGGAGAAATAATACGCTACCTCCCATCGAGTTTTCAGTCCAGAAAAAATATTGAACAAAGTTTTAAAGCATTAAAAAACAATTCTTTGGTAATTTCTTTAAAAGCATATGTTAGTCAGTTAAATATTTTTATTTGTATTCCGTTAAAAGGATATTCTTCCCCGGAGCTTTAAATTTGAACTTTAAGTTCTATTCATACATTTTTATGCAATTGCTCTGATTTAATATATATGAATGATTTATTGCATTAGTTAATTAATAAAAAGTAGGTATAATGAAAATATCCTTATTTTTGCACAGAGTCAATTTTAAAGTATTTTTTTCTACACCATATAGTCGGATTGATAATAATCTATTTATCGTCAGACATGATGAATCACTATAAACATGCATACTTTACAAAATCATGTTTTATTTATTTAATAGCAATAACATCATCAATGACAGTAATTGAGATACATTAATATGTCACCTAGAGTTTTAAAGAATGAAATTATTATAACATGTATGAGCTGATGTTCTTACCAAGATAAAACATTTGGCAGTCTTAATCATAGAATATAAATATATAAAGAGCTTGTTCCCTCCAATTATCAGAGAAACATTGTTCAGCTGTATTTTGACCACAATGACGTATTTCTCTTCCCTCCAATAGCAGAGAAACATCGTTCAGCTATATTCTTGACACAATGATGTATTTCTCTGAAGAATCCAAAAAGCTCTCTATATCTTTATATCTCTATGGTCTTAATACATATATGCAGATTATATGTAACATAGAGAGAGCATAATTAAGGGACTAAGTTAAATAATATAAAACATTGAGCTCTCAGGGTTATACGTATAATTTAATTAGGGTCCAAACCAACTAGCTTTGAGCCCTCAGGTTACTTCAGTCAGTCATGGTACATGGGGTTTTGAAGCCAAGCTTCTATGTGCCCGAGACTGTCCAGGTCGCTATTATTGTCGTGCGAAGTTACACAATTATATCCAATGAGTCATTGGGATTCGGGTTCACTCCAAATGGAGTTTCAAAATAAGTGTCTATTGTTCTTCAAGCTTAACATATTATATTTTTGTATATCTATTGTGCTTTAAACCAATCACAAGTGAGTCCTATTAAAGAATTTCCAATTTAGGTGTATTATATATTTATTTTACATCCATAATCTAACAGTTTCAATTATAAACATGTGAGGAAACATCTTATATGAGTGTTGTCTATATCCTCAATACGTAATAAAGGAGGGATTTAATAATATTTGATGAATAATATAAACAACTCCATATACCGAAGCGATACACATGTATAACTTTTTATGACCCTAGTTATTCATTGAATATTTATAACAGTTGTTTTATTATCCCCGCAAGTATGACCTCGTTGTTTCTGTTTGCTCATATTTTTATTTATTTGACTTATAGTAAGACCGGGCTATCGCACTCCCTTGAAAGGAATTCGATTGACTTATATTTATGGTATTCATTTTATTCTATAATGTTTATCATATGTATTGTTAATTACAACTACTCTAAATGAATGAAGTCCAAAGAAAATATGAAATCTTTGCTTTTTTGTTTGTGATTATATGCTCAGATGAATTTTTCTATATTACGTAGTGTAGATTTATAACTCTCTTTGATATGCCGAAACGTTCAATTAATGTAGAGTTATGTACATGGTACTTTCTTCGACCGTCATCCCACTCTCGTGAAAAAGATAGTCCTACAATATATACTTTTTAAGCCCTTTGATGAGTTTTCTATAAGTTTTTTATATTGTATATTATTCCTGTATAGTGAGTTTTAATCTTTGTAGGTAAATTAATTTTTTAACTCTAATGTCTATTTATATATTTTTAAATCATTCTACCTATTTTTATAGTGTATTTTATGTAGAACAATTATAAATAAAAACCTTTAAAAAGCGTAGAAGATTTTTATTAATTCAAAATTAAAGGCAAGTTTAAATTGGAGTTTTTTAGAACAGAAGCTTATTTTTAATTAATTTAAGTGTATATTTAAGACCAATCCCGTGGTAATAAAATTAGGTTACGAATTCCGGTGATTTTTATGCTATCATGGTATAAGGGCATTGGGGTTAACCCTCAAATCAAAGATGGAATAGTTCATGTACTTTAATATTGATGTCTAAGGATATCATAAAATTACGATGATAATTATTTTTTTAATAACTATATATTTTCGATCGCTCCTTTGATTTCAATAAAGAAATAATACAGTGGCATTAGTATATTGAATTATTATAACTCATTGGAGTGATATAACCAAGAATGATTTCTTGTTCAGGAATACAAGTCTGTACAATATCTAGCAAGGGAGCACGATAGCCTTGTGCGTTAAGGCGTGTTCGACTCTCAATGTTGGGAGCGCAGGTTCGAATCCCGAGAGGGGATGGTCATTTTTGGTCTACCTCATTGATAAGATCCTAGGTTCGAGGACTGATTTTATTCTATAATGCTTATTATATCCAGTCAGATACAATTCTATCGAATCATATAGGCAAAAAAATATATATATATATTATAGATATATAGATATGAGAGAGAGAGAGAGAAAGAAGATTGTATCATCGCAAAACAGTCCTTGAAGTGATATAACTAAGAATGATTTTTTGTTTCAGGAATACATATGCACAAGTTTGTACAATATCTAAGATTGTACCACCGTAGATCAAAACAGTCCTTGTTTTTCTCTCCTCAGTTATTAGTAACAGTGAATTAGGGTCATCAATCCCATCCATATTTTGATTATATCCAAACAACAACATGGGTGAGTAAGGAAAGAAGAGGCATAACAATAACATGAGTTTTTTTCTTGGCAGTAGGCAAAAGCCAAGGCTATGATGGATGAAGCCTTCTTTAGGAATTGCTTTAAACAAGATAAGCATTATATATATATATATATTGACTCAAAGAACATTGATACAACTCTCTCATAGAGAATCTTTCATTCTATGTTTGTATTGATTTAAATTAGGAAGTGCATATATTCGATAAAAATGGAAAAATTTCCAACATAGACAGCTAAATCAATTGACATTAAATTTAGAAACATCTAAAGTGAAGTCAATTGCACTTATATTTTATATAAAATACTTGGAATCACTTCAGTATATTAAACCATTTCTGTATATATAAAAATCTGCATACATTTTGATAAAAATCAGTGCAAATATTTATTGTTGTACATAAAGTTTGCTACTGTTGCAGAACCAGAGGCTAAGTCATTTTTGTCTATAATCAAATTTACATATGTGAGCTTTAAAACTGCTGTCAAATGTTGGAGATTTAAAAAAAGAATACAGTACTCTTCGTATCGTTTGGATAAAGATCGTCGAGTTGGACATAAAATGTTTCAGTTTCATTGTTTATATAAAAACAATTAAATAAAATTATAAATAAACATTTCAAAATCAAAATCATTTCAATTTTGAAAAGTATTAGCTAGAAAATGAATATTTACTAGACATGTACGGTAAATATTTCCATTGTTCTCTCCTCTGTCATCGACGTTAGTTGTCATAGTTTTAGCCTACCGGTCAACAATGGCTGATGAGCGCCCTACATAGAACTCTATCATTGGTTGAACCACTGATTGGTCAATCGTATCGGTTGGTTGGATTTGATTGGACTATTGAGTATAAAATAGTAGATAGCGGAAGTTAATATTTATATTTTGTTATATAAGAATGAACAAATTTTATTATTTGATGATGATTGATTAAAAATATCATAAAACGTATTCAATTATGACTTTTCGAAAACTATGGTTAATTTAAATTCCCAATTCATCTGCGACGTCATGGACATGGACCGGAGATTTGATCAAGTTTATTTCTTCAAATGCTCTCGAATACCTCAAACTCATCAAATCGACAATAAAACGACATCAACGTTTTGTACTGAATAATAAATAATTTTAATAAGTCATTTAATATTATGGTTTTATCTTTAGACAGTAGTTTTGAATTATAATGGTCATTTATGTTTTGTTTTTAACGTAACAGCCTTAAGATTGTGTTTTTTATCTCCTACTTTCTAGTATATTGCTATTTTTTACTCTGTATGGATTTCTAGCTAATAAATAAACATCTTAACCCAAAAAAAGGTTAATTTAAAAGTATAAGATTCAAATAAACATGAACGACAAATATGTACAACAATACATAGTTGTATGAAGGTATTCAAAGCATAAAAATCCTTATTGGATCTGTCAATCAAAGCTAAGAAGCCATCATTGTAAAAAAATAATATTGATAAATCTTTACTTAAAAATAGCCCTTTGGCATGTTTATTTAGCTTATAATCTGAAAAGAAAATACCACTTAGCTTTCATATGTTTCTTAGTGTAATGAATATATAAAATATATAACCTTTTTGTAACAATCAAAACTTGGCCTTTAACAAATGCAGAGATCAAAAATATAAAAAAATAAGATTTTGCACCTTGTTGATTTTACACAGTATTTTCGCCAAAAAAAATATAAATATGCAAAATGAAAGAACTCCTTCACCTCCAAACAATGCAAAATTTATTCCAAAAAAATTGATTGAATCCAAATTAATAGTTCTTTGAAAAATATGTGCCAAAGGAAAATATGGGCATACCTCCATTCTCATTATCTAAACAAATATTTGTTTGCGTTCGTAAATAATTTAAAACATTGAAGTAGCATAGTCAAATAAAGATGGTATATTTTTCTGTAGACATCAAATAGTTATTTTTTAAATAGATAAACATAAAAAAGTTTAGACAGCAAATATAATATAACAAATTGAAGGCTGGAATATTTTATGTAATGCTCTTAGATATGTATTTTAATAACAGTAATAAAATATATACATATACTAATAGCATACTTCAAATTAAGCAATATTGTATTAATCAAATATTAATACAGTCATGTTATACCTACGTTCATATTGAGAACCAAATATTAGATATACAACAAATTTGTAGGGATTTATGTATACAAATATCTCCTTTTGGTATATTATTTTATAAAAGGGGAACGGAAATATTAAAAAACAATAGTAATAATAACAATAATAATATTAAGGATACAAAATATTATTTAAGGGGATTCATGATATTTACACTATATACAAAATTAGTTCACAAACAATACGTACTTGCAGACGTAATATAATATTTGTTCTTATTTTTATTGGTTAAAGTTAGAAAAGTTTCGTCTTCAGTAAGAAGATAAACATCATCCCACTAATCTGTAAAAATGACGTCATAGTGAAAGCAATAAGGCCCAATAAGGAAGTTTCTAGGAGTCATTTGATGCAAATATATTCAATATATGTCGTCATAGAGTTATTACTAATGAATCAAACGGATAATTGAGTATAATTGCTTTATTAAATATATATTGTTTATTAGGGAATGATCACTTGAACAGCGAAAAAGCTTTTCTTGAAGTATATTGTTGGATTCTTGTGAACAATACATTGATATATATATATATATAGTAATAAAAATATATACCAATAATATAATATGACCGCTTATAAACTCCCTGCACTGTCGTTTGATTTATCATGAGAGGATAATTTGAAATCTTTTTTTTACTTTCTAGATTATTTTTATCTGTTTCCTCTGTGCTGGCATAAAAAAGATAAAAAATAAAGCGGGAGCCACACCTTCTTGTAATTACTCATATATATATGAGTGTACCAGCAAAATTTAGAAAATCGTAAATCAATTTTTGCTTTACTTTTAGAAACTTTATTTGATCTTTTATAAAGAAGCCTCTGAAACAAAAGTTAAAAAGAAAAATCTTGGCAATCTTCCTTATTCAATGTAGCCTCCTTTAGCTTCAATGAATCATCAATACGGTGGCGGAAAGCAGCACAGCTCTTCTTGATGAAGTTGGTAGATATGTTGGCCCAGGCAGCAGTGATGGAGGCCTTGAGAGAATCCACATTGGGATGGGGAGTGCTGTTGGACTCCCTCTGCAAAAAGCCCCACACAGCAAAGTCCAGGGGATTGAGATCTGGGCTTGTGGGTGGCCAGTAGTTTGCTGGCCAGAAATCGGCAAAATTCCTTGAGCAGAAGTCCTGGGCCAACTTTGATGTGTGGGAGGGAGCTCTATCCTGAGTCCACACATAATGGCCACTAGGGTAATTTGCCTTCAACCAGGACGAAACATGGTATTTTAGGACTTTCACGTAGACATGGCACTCAATTTTCTCTCCGGCCCGAAAATAGTACGGAGGCATGGTCTTCCCGTCAGATGCCACGACTCCTAGAACCATCACATGGGCTGGATGTTTGGTTCTGTAGACTCCCTTGACCTAATCTACTGACTCCACAAGGTACCGATCGTTTCTCGGATTGTAGACCTGGTCCACTGTAAAAATCTTTTGTCTGAGAAAATTGTCACAGTGGACTTCTTCTTGTGAAAGGTTGAAATATTTTGGTGCACCTTTCCAGCCTCTTGACCTTCATTGCCTCGGTTAAAAGATGCCTGGGCCTCCTGATATAAGATTTCAGGTTCAAGTCATCTTTTAAAGCCCTTGAATGGTAGAAGTACCGACATCCATGGTCCGAGCCAGTCTGCGAATTGACTTTGTCAGATCCTCCTTCACCGCCCCCTTGACCTTTCCCAGAAAGTCCTCAGTCCTCTTCTTATTTGCTCCTCCACTGCTGGAGTCTTGCCAGTACCTTTTCCATCTTTTAGAACCTTTGAAACATTGTAAACTGTAGCCAGAGAGCAGCCAACAATCTCCACGATCTCTTTTTTTTAACTTTGGTCTTAAGGAGGTCAGCGATCCTCTCACGATTCTTCTTCTCATGACTCATGGTGAAGAGTGAGTGAAAACAATGTTTACTAACAAACGCTCTACATGGCTGGTACAACAGGAAGTTTTAATGTAAAAAATCACTAAATCTCGCCCCAGGGTAGCCAGAGACAATTAAACTAAATTTTAAATTTTGCTGGTACACTCTGTATATATTATATATACATATATATGTATATAAATATTTATTTATTCATTTATGATGAGTCACTTTGATTTGAGGTGTCAATAATGGTCTCTCCAATAACACTAGGGACTTGCCACCACACTCCTCGACAGCCCTCCTGACCGTTCTTTCATCAACACCAAGGTCCTAGGCATGAGCTCTTATGCTAGTGGTTGGAGCCCTTAGAATCACATACAAATCAATTGTGGTTCCAATTTGTATTTGCCACCACTCCCAGATTTCCTGTCGACCCCTGGTTAATGTCCAGTTTTTTTTTGAGGCGGTAAATGGTCGATCTTGCAACGTTCAGTTACTGGCGATCTCAGTTGGAGTCATACCCGCACCAAGAAGCGTCACACTTGAACTCTACAGTCTCGTTCTATCTCTCTGCTTATTCTCAGAGGAAAATGATAAAAGCATAAAAGCATAAACATAAACACTGCTACCGAAGTTATTTAAGGGAACATTTTGTTCGAAACCTCTCAAATCTCAAATCGGATTTTTGTAAGTGTTGCAATTTCCGTCCCGCACCTGGTACATATATACTATTAATATATTAGGATTTAAAAAAATTGGCGATAGTCTTAAAAAATTTAAATTATTGGATGCCGTTCAACTCTTTCTCAGATATTAAACTAGTTGAGAAAGACTTCTTTTATAATTAGTCATCATGTTTTTTTAATATTTAAAGAAAATATATGCAGTATATCAAAACAAGATTGGTTTGGAAATGCATAGGTTTTTTAAATAAAGCAAACAAACTAAATCCTCAAAATCATGAATTACTCCACCTTGTGTACAAGTAAAGCATTTAAATTATTATTTTATTTTTCCTTCATATAAAAGAACCCTGTAAGGCAGGGAATTAAGTAATAGAAAGAAGAAAACAACTCTGTTTTTCTTCTCTTTCTTGACATAGACGAGGAGCTTTTTAAGTTGTTTTGACAATTGAATCCATGTAGCCCTCTTCTTCTTATAAGAAGTCAATTATGTATCTTTTCAGTCAAAATAAGCTGACTTTTGGTATGTAAACATGTTCCAAGGAGATTCAATAATGAAGAAACAGGAGTGAGAGAGAAAGAGAGAAAAAATATGGAAAATGAAGCTACACGTATTTAAAATATTGAAATCAAAGTATACTTTATGCATTCCATATGTAATCAAATGTAAGCATCTCACAGATTATGATATGACAGATCTAACATTCAAGGAATTATATCAAAAGAGGAAACTAATGTGTGATAATCTATTCAGGCCAGCAGAAGAATTCGATTAGTATATATAAAGTAGTATTCATATCAATGAATTTTATCTCCTTGTCGTTTTATAGTAATTTTGTATGCACTTTAAAAAAATGTAGACAAGACTCCTTATATTAAAGCGCCTTGAGCAATACCAGTTTAATTTCATAGATTGTAAGGGACGAAGTCGGCATCATATATATTAAGGGGTCTTAAGTCTCAAAACTATATATATATATATATATATATATATATATATATATATATATATATATATACAGGTTAGGCAGAATTAGTGAAACATCGGATTGTAAGTGCAATATCTTTCTAAATATGAGTTAGAGAGGTTTTGTTATCATATAAAAATATGTTTTGCGTACATTTATAATATGCTGTGTTGTTTTCACAACCTTTGTGAAAAACAACGACGAAATGGACCTTGAAAGCAAGCGAACGACCATCCTCAAGTTGTTGGACTCTGCCAGTCCCACAAGCTATCATGATCATGCTTGGTGTAAGCTGAACCTTTATTGGCGTTCCAAAAAAGTTATCAAAGAGACAAGCTAAACCACAAGGAAGCCTGAACAAGGAAAGAAGCGATCAGTGAGTCCACCAAGGCTGACCAAGGCCGTCGCCGACAAGATACTTCGAATCCACTCGCTCAATGAATAAGATGGCTCAGGAGTACAGCGCATCTGCGAGGACCATCAGGAGGGTGGTCAAAACTGACCTGGACATGAAACCGTTCAAGTTCAGGAAGATACATCTACTAAACAAGGCCACCAGGGTCAAGAGGAAGGCTAGATCAAAATTGGTTCTCAAATGGCACGCAGACAACCCTAGTGTCGTTGTGAATCTTCTCTGATGAGAAACTTTTCGAGACCACAAAGAAGTTCAATCCTCAAAATGATCGTATATTGCGCAGGGATGCTTCCAAGATCCTAGAGAATACCAGAAACGTCTACCAGATGCAGAAGCCGGCATCTGTGATTGTCTGGGGGCCGTGGCCTCCAATGGCAAGAAATCTCCTTGCTCCGGATTACAGACGGTGTTAAAATCAATAAGATCGTATACTTAGACTTCTGAACACCAAAGTATTCCCGTGGATCCAGGAAGAGTTTGGTGGAGTCCCTGTCTGCTTCCTGCAAGACGGAGCTTCGACCCATACTACAAAGATTGTGCAGGACTGGTGTGCAGCCAATTTTACCACTTTTGGAGCAAGGAGCTTTGGCCTCTCTCATCTCCTGATTGCAGTCCCCTTGACTTTGCCATGTAGGGGATGTGTAGAGGAAGGCCATCCTAAACCAAGGGTCAATAAGGACCAGCTGATGGATACAGCTGAGGCTGCCTGGAACAAGATTCAGAGGAGATTGTGCGTAATTGATGCACTAGTGTGGTCAAGAGACTTATGGCTGTTGTTCGAGCAAATGGTGGATACGTGGAGTAACTTTGTAATAAATTTTGAAACAGTTTGTTGTCAACAAAATTTTCGAAATAATATTTTATAAATTAAGTATTTTGGGAGCTATTGTATAATTTCCATGTTTCACTAATTCTGCCTCACCCTGTATATATCAGAATTGTTGATTTATCGTTCATTGTTGTCTTTTGCAAACGACGAACGACAAAGTTTAGGACAAACACCAAGGAAAATTCCTTATCGTTCGTTTTTGGCGCCAAAAAAAAGACAAAGATTTTTTATTTTCATGGACAAATTTCCTTTCTACAAAACGTCCACTTTTTCATAAATTTCTTTGTAAAAAAAACGTCGTCAATTTTTTCAGAATGGCGAACGACAAACGAACAATGAACGATTCAATTTAAAATTAACGATGAACGATAACTTTTGGTGAACGACAAACGAACGACAATTTTCGCGAACGTCAACAAGTCCCTGGTTAAGATGCAAACATATCTTTAGGGTAATAAAATGTGATAGACTGAAAATAAAGGAGAAAGAATAATAATAAACTGTTGGTATTATGCAAAAAAGTGTGGCGTCACTCGCATCAGCTGTTGAGGAGTTACATGCATTCAGAGAGAAGAATGTCATTGTGGTAACCTGGAAATGAACTTCTCCTACATATTTCACCTATTAATATTTATTGATTAAAAGAAACTACTAATATGGAATACTTATTTTGTTACTCAGATCTGCCGATACAGGGATCATCATCCTGACTGTCGGACGTAGAATTATAGAGAAATCATATGAAAACATAATGATGTTTATTGGTGAGTTCGCGAGAACCAGCTTTTTTTACCCCTACAACATATCTTTTTATAGAAGTATAATGCATAGAGATATAAAGATATAGAGAGCTGATTCCCTTCTATAGCAGAGAAACAGCATTATATTGTTTCTGTGTGCCCACTATAAACAAAGTAATTTATTCTACGTCATCGTAAGCTGATCATAGAGATAGAATCATAGATATAAATATAACACAATGACGTATTTTTCTTCCCTCCAATAGCAGAGAAACATCGTTCAGCTATATTCTTGACACAATGACGTATTTCTCTGACGAGTCCAATAAGCTTGACACAATGACGCATTTCTCTGACGAGTCCAATAAGCTCTCTTTATCTTTATATCTCTATGGTATAATGGAGAAAAAATATACCGCGTATACGTCCATCTGTTGTCCTCATCTCCTCCTCCACTCACTATCCGACAAAAGAAAACAAAATATAAATTATGAAGGACCCACAATATTTTTTTCACTCTATTCTCAAAGAAATTTCCCGTGCTTCAAAAACAATGTGCTTCTTTCTTTTCTAATCGACGTATTCTTCCAAGGATAATTATTTACTCCCTCGCTTCATAACACACACATGTCTAACCCCACATTTGGAAGTAATTTAATACATCGATGAGGAGCTACTACTATTTATATATATATATATATTTCCCTTGATGCAAAGATCCTACACACATATAAATATTGTATACTATGAAGAAATTCCCTCAATTCTGCTCAAAGAACCGATAAATTAGTTTTCTTCCTCAACTTACATACATACTTACAATTTTTATTTCCATTTAATCTTTATTCCCTTTATTTAAGAAAGAAATGAAACAGGGGAACCTCCTACCATGAAGGCTTTTTTAAATCCTACAGAGAAGCATTGCATAACAGCCGCCCGTCTCTCTAAAGTCGCTTTTGTGGGTTCCCTTTGGTGGCCATTAAAGACAGGTTTGATTTTGTATACATACTATCTTGTTATTTTGTTTAACTCCTAGGTAAACCCCAGCCCACCGGAACTTAATCCGGTTTCAGCCGGTGAAAGTTTACTTTGGAGCTAAGATCTTTATTATTGAATAATTTGAATTTACAAAAAAAATATCAAATATTTTCAAGCATTGAGCTTCCACTGGTGTCTTCTTAGCTTTGGACTCCTCAGCGAGCTTGATCATCTCCTTTACGGTGCAGGCACAGTCAAAAATGAGATGAATCGGTATACACTACTATCATGTTAACTTAATCATTTATTTTTATACTTATATATATATATATAATTTTTTTTTTGTAGCCACTAGGCAATTCTATATTTCAATTTGGTATAACATTATGCACATTAATTAAAAGATTTGTACAGTTGTTATGTAGACTTGGTTTCGCGGGGGCTTATATGTACATTGGTATAAAAAATGTGAGTAAGGGAGGGGGAGGGTGATATAAAACTTCAAACATCAAATAGTGAACACTAAAATCGTAATTGGAATCACAAGCTCCTTTTGTATGTCATAAAATAAAATACTAAAACACTTTTATCTAAATTTCAAATGCGAAAAATTTAAAATCAGATAAAAACAGAAACGATAGCATTAATCATAAAATTTATTCCAGACATCTAAAACTCTCCTAACGCAGGTAACGATGCCTGTAGGAATGTGTCTACCTTGCGATCTGCAAGCGTAGATCACTCTCTGCACTTTTGCAATGCAGGCCTCCACTTTGAATTTTGACGGATATTTTGAAGACGTCACGATGAGCCAATCCTTTTTGACGGATAAACCCCCAGTTCTGACAATCTCTCGGTTTTTATATATTTATATTTATTTTTTTGGTTTTTTATCTCTCACATGTTCCCTTTTATATTCTTCTCTTATGAATAGCAAGGGGATTCCTTTGACTGGCATTGAATCATTTTTTAATGGCTTTATTTAAAGGGTATTACATAAAGTACAATTATAAGAAAATAGGTAGAATTGCGTAAAAATACAAAAAATAAACATTATAGTAATCATTTAAATATTTCAAGCGCGGTGTTATATGTTCTAATTTCATTTATTTATTTATAATCTAAAGTACTTCAACGTAAACAAAACATATATATTCATTCTACTTTCAAATTATTACTTCAAGGAAGAACGATAATAACAATCATAGAAGAACACTAAACATAATCAAGCCACAATAAGAACGACGAAAAATCGCAATGCATAATTTAATACGGTTCTCAACAAAAAAAACTAATATATAGCTTATAACTTTTAGAATCCAAAGTAAAATAATGAAATGAGATAGTTCACTTGTTGGTACATATTTGACATCTTTTGCAACAAAGGTCCATGAGGAATTTTTAGAGAACAAGTCGTATATCTATGGTGCAAATGATAACAAATTGTGTATAGATCTGTTGGCTTCACATAGTTGTTAAAGAGCTGGCAATTATGCTTTGGCGTTCAACAATAATATTACTGTTTCTCCCTTAGCTTATAATTTTATTAGTTATGATCACTTCTACAATCTATGAAAAAAATACCTTAGAGATCATAAATCTGCTACAGCAGTATGCATCGATATAAGAATTCCGAATTGCAATAGCTTCTCCATGAAACTATGGAATGAAATTTGTGAGATATATATCTACACCATGTGTTGCAAAGGGTCTTCATCAAAATAATCTTGAAGTCGAAGAAACTGAAGAACTATATTAGAATAGTATATTTTTTTTACAATTTTCTGTTTTAGTATGTTTAAAATGTGTTTCATATTTGGATGTTTTGAGGTCTTTTCGAGAAAAATAAATTAAATCATAATATTTGAAAAAATTAACACAAAGATTTTCCTTTTCTACTTCATTATTCTGGAATTTATATGGTTTTATATAAAGACATTGCTTAAACAGGGGAATAGGGATATTAAATGAACAAACCAAAAGTTATGATATAATTTTTCTCGTATTTTTACATCTGTGTTTATTCACAACATCCTTCATACCAAAAGGATCATTTTTGATATTTATGTTCCTGTTCTTTTAATTTTAATTTAGTTAATATCATAATATAAAAATAATATAAGCACACTTAATATCAGAGATTCTTCAAGTATAGATGGAATAAAAAATATTATAATCGTCCCGATTAGAACTACAAATTCTTAAATGTTATACGCCTCTGAAAATGATTTATATGGCTTTTTCAAAATTAAAGATTGTTTCAAAAATATGAAAAAATTCATTTAGTTTTTGATTTTCTTATGTTTGCTAAGACAAAATATTAGTGTTAAATAGGAATATAGAATAGAGGTTTTAATACCGGTAAAAGATCCCATCGACTTTTTGTATAGCTCTACGGTTGATTAACTAATGTACTTCTAAGGTACAAGCAAACCCATTATCAATATCAATCATCAAGGCGTAAGATAATGTGTAATATATTTTCATATGAGCAGGGCTCAAACAAAAGTATGTTCAGAGACATAAAAGGACTATCTGTGTGAGATATATCTTAATCATGCAGTACACTTTTGTTAAAATACCTTCAAGACCCGAGGGGATGCCTCCCAAGTCGATGGGAATTATTTTCTTTTGGGTATTGATAAGGATTTTGCAAAGGCAATCAAAAAATTGCCAGAGCAAAAGTTTCTATCGGATTCTCTCAGATATCTATAAATCTTATAGGTAAAAGTGACGCCAAATTCACCTCCGAGGACAAAAAGAGGCCTGAGTCGAAGTGGGCATGCAAGACTACAAAACTATCTTCATCCAAACCAGTGCACATTCCAAGCCGTGAGGAGTACACTTTGCTGACACCGAACCAAAGGAAGAGGGCCGGAGAAGGATGAAGTCGCAGGGAGTACCTCTCTACGATATTTCCCGAATGGACTCTCATTCGAAACTACGTAAGACTGTTGCCCCAAACTCGGCAGCAAATTCGAGTCAACTCACTGAATTGACAAGAAATCTGCGACCCAGACGAAATTTTGTCTGGTGAGGAGTTCCGGGCCGCAGCCCTTGCTAAGAGACAGTTAGCTAACTTGTCCAAGACTGTAGGGGAATCTTTTCATGGCGTGCAACAATGCTTGAGAATCGGAGTTTCTCCTGATTCTTCAACCAGAGGTGCCTCCATGGGGATCGAACCTGCGGTCTGTGGGAACAGTGGTACAGGCTCTTCGATTAAGAAGTCATCGACTTCTATTCAGTCTATCTTTCAAAAGACAACTTAGACTAGGGTTTTAATGCTGAATATAACTATTCAAGCTTTTCCCTATTATATGAAATAAATTCAAATAATATTATTATCATTATGTCTACTCAATTTTTCCAATTGAATGCTCATATATGTAAAGCGTCTATTGCAGCTATAAGCAAAGAGCTCAGTGGTTTGTCCAGTTTCTGTTTTCTTATGCAGGAACCTCATACTTATAGAGGCAAAGTTGTAGGCCTAGCAGGCCATCAGGTACTACACGGTGGTAGCTCACATAGAGCTTCGATTGTGGCGTCCAAAAACTTAAGCTTATGGTTTATGAATGACTTTAGCTGTCGTGATGTAGCTTCTGCTATCATGACGAATGGAGATTCTAAAACTATTAGTTGTTCTGTTTACCTGGATATCAATAAAGATTTACCAAGCTCATTGGTAAGACTTATAAAATTCAACCAGGATAAAAACTACTCACTGATTATTGGCATGGACTCAATGCTCACTCCTCTCTTTGGGAGTTGGATACCTATAAGAGGGGGGAAGTAATTGAAAAATTTATTTTAGGCAATGACCTTGTAGTTGAAACACATATAGACATTACTCTTAGTTACCAAATCCGAGTTACTAACTGGAGGGTTAGTGATAAGGATCTATTATCGGATCATGCTTTCATTGAGTTTGAGGTTCCTATCCCAGCACCTAATAACGTGTCAAGATAAGAAATCTCCGTAAAACAGATTGGAATCTTTTTAGGCATTCCATGAAAATAGACATTTCACTTCCGGGCACTATCACGCCCCGATGGTTGGACATGGCGTTTTATCTATTTGTAGGGGGTGTCCAAAGGGCTGTGGACACAGCGTGCCCTTCCGCTTGGGTTAGGTCGGGAAGTGAAAAACCTGACTTTTGGTCGCGGAGGTGGCGCTCTGCTGAAGGAACCTAAGGAAACTCTACAAAGTTTACAAATCAGATAAAAGTGAAGCTAACTGGAACAAATATCTGAGCTCACAATGTGATCGGGGTCTCCGGAAGAAGCACTAGACCTTCTTTTGACTGGTTCTTTTCCTGGTTGTTCTTAGGTTACTGAAACGGAACACTCAAAGACCAAAATTAGTAAGTCAGCTTTCGAGGCAAGTTTCTACGCCTCATGGATGAAGACTCTCAAAATCAAGTGGGCTGTGGAATCCTTCAGATCTCATAAAACACGAGGATAGATGGAATTGAGCCCATAACCTTGCAGAACCTAGACACTAAGAGTATGGAATGGCTGGCCCAACTATTTTGGGCCTCAATTCGACTCTCATATGTTCCAAGACAATTAAGGAAGTCTAAGGTTAATTTTATTCCAAAGCCAGGTAAGGATGACTACTCCAAGGTAAAGTGTTTCTGTCCAATTACTCTCACTCCGTTTATTTGAAAACGCTCGAAAGAGTTGTTTTAAATAAAATTGAAGAAGATTATCTAACTAGGATTCCTCTTAACCCTAATCAACATGCTTTCAGAAGAGGAAGGAGCTGCGACTCTGCTCTTTCCTCTATGGTTTACCTCATTGAACGATCTATCAACAGGGGTCAGTATAGTCTCGGGATTTTCTGGACATCTTTGGTGCATTCGATAATATAGAAGTTACGTCTGTGGTCGAAAGCCTCAGGGCTAGGAAATTCTCAGAAGGTATTATTAAGTGTTATGAATCCTGCCTAAGAAGTCGCTCCATCACAGTCGAACTCAAGGGCATTAGAAAGAACCGAGTTCTCACCAGAGGGACATCTCAGGGTGGTGTACTCAGTCCAATTGCCTGGAATCTTGTATTTGACAAGCTTTTGGGTTTTTTTATTCGGGCCCAGTGAAGGCCATTGGCTTTGCTGACGATGCTGCTCTTTTAATTTCAGGTCCGGATCCGAGCTCTATGGTCTGTATCCTTCAAGATGCCATTAACAAGGCTCTTGAGTTGGGTAATGACTGTGGCCTTGAGTTTGCTCCTCATAAAACAATGGCTATTCTCTTCCACAGGAAGAAGAAGGCCCCTAAAATAAAGAACCTGAATATGAATGGTATTAACATATGCTTATCTTATTCTGTTAAATACTTGGGTGTGACTCTGGATTCGGGATTAAACTTCGGTCTCCACATCACATCCAAGCTCAACCAATCCAAAAAACTACTGATGGCTTGCAACAACGCCGTCGGGAATACCTGGGGTCCAACTCCAAGGGCAATGAGATGGGTATATACCAGCATAATGCGTCCTAAGATCTCTTATGGATCGATTGTCTGGTCTCGTCGAACCCAAAATTACCTGAAGAAACTGGAACATATCCAACGGCTTGGTATGATAAGAACAACCTTTATCTATCGTAGTACACCTACGAAAGGACTTGAGGTAATCTTCGATTTGCCTCCTCTAGATTTATATATCAAAATGAGGGCCAGAAAGGCACTTTTTAATTTGAACATCACGCCACATGGATGGGAGAGCATTGGGTCTAAACCTGGTCATATTCTTGAAGAGTGGCGTGAAAATAAAAACTTTTTACGAGTCTAAAAACGAGTTGGAAGAAAACATTTTCCATAATTATGATAGCTTCTCTGTAGGTGAGGTATTGAACGTAATGGTATTCAATGCTACACCGATGGTAGCAAAATTGCTAACAAAATCGGATGGGGATCATTTGTACAATCCTTTATTTTTTATAATAAACTCAGCTGGGAAACTCAATGACGAATCCACTGTGTTTCAGGCTGAAGTTTGGACTATCTTAAAGGCAGCCCTTTTGTTATTAAAAAAGAAAATCTCAAACCAAAAAAATGATTTTTAAGTCGACAACCAAGCAGCTCTTGTATCTTTGGGCTCGGTTGTTGTAAAGTCTCGTACAGTGAACATTTGCATCAATGTTTTGAATGCACTTGGACGTGTAAACCATGTCAACCTTCATTGGATTAACGCCCACGTAGGTTGGCCACGAAATGAGAAAGCTGACTGACTTGAAAAAGCTGGATCAAGATCAAATCTATTAAAGGACATTCCTATTCTAGATTATTTTATGTCAGACCTGACAAAGAGGGGCTTCTGTAGAGAATGGGCCTCCCGATGGACACAGGATAGCTCCTGTAGACAAAGTAAACTGTGCCTTCCGAAGCCGGACCCTAATGCATCGAGATTATTGATTAATCTTAGTCGTGAATCTCTATGTATTCAAATACAGATAATAACTGGTTATAACTTTCTTAGATATCATCAGTCATTGTCGAACAAATTTCACACACGAGAGTGTCGTTTTTGCCAGCAGAGTGATGAGACGTCTTATCACATGTTGGCTGAGTGTGATTTCTTTTGTCTTAAGAGAATGATCGCTCAAAAATGCTTTAACCAACATCCTCCAGAGTTAAAACACCAGCAATTCTTAGGAATTGCGACATTGGTTACCTGTTTGGCTTCCCGAGGTAGAATTTGTAAACAACATGGTTTAAGTGGTTGGGTGTTCTAGGAAATGGGCTATGATCGTAAATTCGATTCCGCCCTGGACTCAAGACTCGACTTCAATTCGTACTCTTGGATCCTACCCTCAAACAAACAAACAATATATATATATATATACCGGGTGCGGGACGGAAATTACAACACCAACCTAGTATATTGTTTTCACCCCTCTTTGTCTGTTAAAAGGGTTCGATCATCAAAATTTGAAAATATAAAGCGTTAATATAACACTTATTTGAATTTTTATTATATATATCCGCCCTTAAGAGTAACAACAGCCTCCAAATGGGACCTGAATGCCTGACTGACAGACCGTATGTAATGAGCGTCCATTCCATCCCAGTGTTCATCAACGGAGGCCTTCATGGCTTCAATATTGGGGTGACGTATTCTGCAGGCCCTGGCCAGCACATGGGGCCAAAAAGAAAAGTCCAAAGAGTTTACATCTTGGCTGCCTGTAGGTTATTTTCCTTACCCCAAAATGGGATGCTCTCTGACAAAAAAATTGGGTGGATTTTGCTGTATAGGCTGGTGTTCCATCCAGTTGGAGCACTACTTCTTGGTTTGGAAATGTTGCCTGAACCCAGGGCAAAATTTTGGTGTGTAGCTCTTTAATGTACGTGGTTGCATTCAAGCGAAACCCTCGGGGAAACCAAATCAATGGCATTGTGTCCCCTGATTAAGCCTCAAAGACCAGACACATGGCTGAGGCTGGATGTTTGATAGTGTTAATTGTTCTAAGGTATTCATCAACATCTTCAAAGGCCACAAACCGGTCATTTCTGTTATTTCTGACCGGATCCACAGTCCAGTTCTTTTCATCACTGAAGATGATGATCCTTCCAGCTGGTGCAGATTTCAGGTCATTGATCAGACCCTTGCAACGTTGGAGAGTAGTCACTTTGATTTGAGGTGTCAATAATGGTCTCTCCAACATCACTAGGGACTTGCCACCACACTCCTTGACGGCCCTTCTGACCGTACTCTCATCAACACCAAGGTCCTTTGCATGAGCTCTCATGCAAGTGGTTGGAGCCCTTTGGATCACATCACAAATCAATTGTGATTTCAATTTGTACTAGTCATCACTTCCATATTTCCTCTCGACCTCTTGGTTAATGGCTAGCTTCTTATTGAGGCGGTAAATGGTCGATCTTGCAACGTTCAGTTGCTTGGCAACCTCAGTTGGAGTCTTACCAAAGAAATGTCGACACTTGAACTCTACGGTCTTGTTCCATCTCTCTGCTTATTCTCAAAGGGAAAGTGATAATAACATAAAAACATAAACACTGCTACCGAAGTTATTTAGCGGAGTATTTTGTTCGACAACTTTCGTAATCTCAAATCGGATTTTTGTAAGTGTTGCAATTTCCCTCCAGCACCCGATATATATATATATATATATATATTATATATATATATATTTTTATTTTTTCAGGAAACAGTCATAAAATGAGGTTTTACTGATTGGACATAAATTCTTTTAAACATTTATCTCAAGGAAAACAAAAATGTTCCCATTGGGACTCCTCTCTACCTACATAATAATACCTTCCAACTTATCTTCCCTTATAAAATACTTATCTTGATATATAAAAAATCTTCCTTATAGAGCCATCAAGAGATTGATAAGTTTAAAAAACCTACTCCATTCAAGGCTTTTTCCAATTTACTTAAATTTGATAATAAAAAAAACTTATATTTTCTTATTATTTGCCTTTTTCCCTTTTTTAAGATGAAGAATAAGAAAAGCCACAGACGGCATTTCTTCAAAGGTAAATAAAATCTATAAAGACAATTGCCTTCTTTTTTATTTATCAAAGTATGACGATTAGGCAAGCTGCAATAACAATGCCATTAAGGTAACTTGCCTTTGCTTGTCGTCAACGTTAATACATTCCAACTATTTTAAAGGAATGTAGGGAACTTATGATGTATAAAAGACCTTGTAGTTATATGTTTATACATCTGTTGTCTACAGTGATATTCTTGAAAAATGCTATAAAAATAGCTTAAATAACAAATGGTCAGGGCTAATGCGGGCTTAAGAAAAAAAAAGAAGCTCATGGGACTTATGGTTACCCATTATATTATCCATTGAAAAAGGATTGTTAAATAACCTTTCCAGCTTTTATATGATGCCTAGATTTTTTGAACTACTGATGAAACCTATATTGGAAAGAATCTCTGAGTAATTTAAGTTTTAGAGCCTAAATATGGTGCTAAAATGTTCATTTCTACATCTGATTAACCTTTACGGTTCATAAATGGATGGGATGTAACAAAAAGATGAGAACAACTTTAATACGAGAACATATGATGTAAAAACGGCAAAAATTAGTACATTTTTAAAATCAATTGATAAGACCACTTAATATTTCATTATGAACCTGAACACACGCTAACAAACAAAGAAGGATGCTATAGGAGGCAACTTGAAAGTTTGTTCTCAGAAGAACAAGAAATTAAGGCCTAAATTTATCCAAGATAATTATGTATATCTTAATATTAATATTTAATTCTGTCAAAAAAATTGAAAAAAGTTTACTCGATTTCTTGGATATATAAATGTACGTGGATTAAGAGCTTTTATAATATAGT
Organism: Caligus rogercresseyi; assembly: GCA_013387185.1. Lineage (NCBI taxonomy): Eukaryota > Metazoa > Arthropoda > Copepoda > Siphonostomatoida > Caligidae > Caligus > Caligus rogercresseyi. The sequence continues at coordinate 1,693,764 of CP045901.1, read as the reverse complement.
TTAACCCTTAAATCATCAGCATTAACAACCCCTCAGACCGTCAAACCATATTCTTATTGTGTCATTACTGAAAATAATACAAAAAATGAATAATAATATTTTAATACGTGGTCCAAAGCATAGAAAATCTTAGATCTGCAACAACATAGTCAACAAACAAAAAAAGTTATATACAAACACGATGTCACATAAATAATTATTTTTAAGAGTTGATACAGCTTTGCAGGCTTTTGGTTTTATTATTGTTATCTTTTAATAATGAATTTACCTGTTTCCCTATCAATCTTTTAATACCCACCCTCATTTGTATTATACCTTTTTTAACATATCACAAGTCATTGTAATTGGATGTATTTGAAAAATTGTATTGAAATATATATTGAATTAAAAAAAATAAAATTTTAACATCAATACAAAAGTTTAATATTTATACAAATTTCCTTTGTAAACAACATTTTTTAAGGAAATTTATGATAAAAATATTTTTTTATTCGCTACATTATAAACATCTTATGTACAATTTCTAAACAAAAATTGTAACATTTTAATTGTTTACAATGGATTCGAAATAGAAATAATGCTATAGTCAGATAGTTTTGCCTTATTTGTCTATAGTTTGATAGGTAGTGAATATAAACAACCAGGAAAATGCACTCGTTTATTCGTAAATATAATTATATACTTTAAATAACTCACAGTAAAGGTATTTTTTCCGGTTTGTGTGATACATTTACATCTGCTTTTTTAAATTAATAGGCATCTTGAGTTGATCCGTCAAACTTAAGGAACTCCATTTTTATTTCGTCAATGTACGCATACTAAATGTATATATTTATTAATTATATATTTTTTAAATTATATTTATAACTTTTGCTCAAAACTATGACCGTCATCGGCATACAGTTTATTATTACTTTGCCTGATTGTTCCAACTCACCGATTAATAATGTTTTCCATTAACTGTGATACAAATAATGACGCTAATTGTTCCTAATGAATGAAAAAATGAATATATGACTCATAATAATAACATAGTTGGATTATGAGTACATATGGAGGCCATATCGTAGAATTAACACGTAAACTAAATTTTATTTGAATATTGATAAAGGTAAGACTCATACATATATATATATATATATATATATATATATATATATTCTTTGTAGGTTTGATAAACTATAATTTTTTTTACACGAGTCTTTAGAACTCAAGTATATTATTTTAAGCCCTTAATTCGCTCTTCTCCTAAATGTATATTTGATATTATATAATATAACATTATATAAAAGGTTGAATATCTTCTTATAAGACTGTTAAATGTTTCGTAATATTTATTACAGTATTATTTGCTGATTCCATAATTATTTTATGAATCTGCCTTTGAAACGGATATTTCTGTTGAAAGATGGATGAGTTTTGAAATTAAGTTGTTGTATGATTTATTGCGGAGCTAATATAACTCTAGCCTTCATGGTTACTATATATATATATATATATATATATATATATAATATATATATATTATATATATAATATAAAAAATATTAAAAAAATATAAAAATTTTATATTTAATTCAGTTGTAGTAGAGTTTTAAATTAATTTTTTGAATATGTGATATTTGAAGGAAATAAGTTTACTTTAGGCATCGAAAACTCCAATTATTAAAAAAATATACTAAAATTAATTAGATATACTAAAAGACAACAAACATTTCTTTAGCCGTGTGCTAAATTATATGAGTCATGTCAAAATTGATGAAAAAATTATATTTTTAGATATCGTTTTTAACAACAAAAAATAATGATATCTAATTCGTTCCGTTTCAAGATGAAATAATTTTTTTCCTCTCAAAAGTTTTATTTAATCATTAAAAATTCGAAAGTATATATCAATTATATTTGAAAATTTAATGAGCATATAGATTTTAACAAATAAAAGCCACTCACAGAAGTGTGTTCTTAGTCACTTAAGAAAGTTTTAGCTGAAGTTTCCGTACAGGAGATTATTCCATGTAGGCATATTTTTAATCCCAACGTTTTTGTTATATACAGAAAAAGTTGTTACATGTTGTATGTTTTGAAATAAAATAAGGTTACGTTGTACTTCGTAAAAATAAATATATTTGAATAACAATATATTTTAAAGAAATTTCAAGAGTAAACAGATGTTTACTCTTCAGTCTTACATAATATGAAGTGCAAAATGTTTTCGTAAAAATTCTTTACAGCTTTAGTTGTTGTTTTTCTTTCTTCATTTTAATTAAATCTTTTGATGGAATCCTAGTTGCACGAAAATAAGTACTTTAATTAACATAGATGAGACTGCAGATTCCTCTACTTTGCAATGAGACTTTATTTTCGTTCTCACTCACGCTCACGTAATGAAGACCCACCCAAATAATAAGTTTGTGCAGAAATAACAGCGAGGGGAGGTCCAATCAATAGGAATGATTGGACTGTTATGTCGTGTATCTGAAGGAATGATTCAACAATAGAGTTCATTGTCAAATCTATTATTATCCAAGGAAACATCTAATAGTATTACGTCTGATATATAGTTTTAATCTTATAAATTGATATCTTTATTAACTTTTTCCTTTACTTCCACAAGGACCTGACCCAAGGAGAATATAAAGAAGGTGAGTGAACAAGGAAATTTTACGTTGTGTTTTTTTATTATTATTGGACTTAGGTTTTCACCATTGACGTCATATGTTTATTTATTATTATATTTACAAAATCAATTTCTCAAAGGAATTGCTTTGTTGTGGAGTGATGTGTGAGTGCCAGGAACAGCCTGAACTCAATTGTGCCATTCAAACATTCTCCCTTTCACACGCCAAAATATCCCTCACTTTTTTCCATGTCTAATAATAATATGCAAATTTCAACAATGACGTCATACAACAGCTGAGTCAGCTAACGCCAACCTGCCTGCCTTAGAGAGTTCGTTGTTGACACACCTTTATATATTCTCCTTGACCTGACCGATGGCTAGAACCTCCGAAAAGCAACTTTTATTTTGACAAACACTGAAGATAAATTAACTTCAATACGCCAATATAAAAGCTACCAAAGATTTTTTAAAGTATAAGCCAATGTGTTTTATATATTCTTTTTAATATATTTTGTTATTGTGTTTTTAAGGTATTTATTTCAATTGTAACTGGGGATACAAAGTAAACATGCAGTAGAATTGAGTATAATTATAATAATAATAAACATTATAGTTTAAAATTAGACTACCTGCCAAAAGACATAGCTGCAATAAGGACATATCAAAGTGTTTAACAAGTTTCATAATATAAATACTAAATACTGTTGACAAGTTATAAAACAAAACATAACATAGCATAAACATAACACCTAAACAAAATGATAATAATCTAAAACTGTGGTTGTAGAAGCAAAATTATTGTTTCACAATTTTCTTTAGATGGCTGAAATATTATAATAATGTTATTGTGTTTCCTTTAATCTGTTATAATGTAAAGTGTTTTTTTATTCCAATGAATGTTAATTTAACTGTTGTTTGACTTATGTTTAGAGTCATAATTTTAAACTATAATCTTATTTATGTATTTTTATATAATATTAATCTAAGCAAGTCTAAAAAATAGTTCGAAAAAGTGGGCAGGGAAATAAATTAGATGTTAATTAGGTCAAAGTATTCTTTGTGGCCTAACTCCATTCAGAAAACACTTAGCTTTATATGTCAAAAAAGTTTTTAATGAAGCCATGCTACTTATTTTCTTAAGTCTATAGAAAATGCGCATATGTCATGCTTTTCCATGTCCTCTCATATGTATAGTTCGAATCAAATATATATCGACTAATTATTGGAACTGTTCATGGAAACACTGTTGAGAAATATATTTTTTCCTCCGAAGATTTTCTATAAAATTTATTTTATCGGACATTGTCCTTTTCACCCATTTTTTTATTGTTAATCAAATATATCAAAAAGGAAGGAGTAAGATATATTCCACATGACGTCAGAGAGGTGCATTACGAGAGTGATATCAGGGACATAACAGTTATTAAGAGTGAATAGTGAATATCCTTGTCTAACTCCAAATTCGACGATTTGGAAAGCAGAGATCCTCCAATTTAATGATACTCTTTGAATACCAGGACCTAAATAAAATTTGAGTAATTTTGTTTGCCTTCCCTCACTAAACCAACTTTACATTTCGAAAAGTAAGTCTTCAGCTATAACGCAGCTGAGAAGTCAAATGCCGCCATTCCGGATTTTTTTATGGGTCATTTATTTAAAAATCATACATAACATAATATATATAATAATAAATAAAAAGAGCAAGAGGGATTGTGATAATAAAATCATAAATAACATTGTAGTTTAAAATTAAACCTCTAAAGCAAGACCCATCACATCATTAAAACATCATAATCTAAATTGTATATAGTGGAAGTAAGTAACACGAAATAGAGAAAACAAATTTTGTAAATAGTATATACGAACATCTATTATTGCACGGCTCCCTCGATGATGTCATTTGAAGTCCTCTTATATCTTCTAACAATGAGTCTCAAACGAGAGTAAAAATGACAGGACCACTGAGGAAAAACTTTGACGATATCTGCGGCGAAGTCCCATAACGTCACTTGCTTGGAATGTGGAATCTTGAGGGCAAAGGCTCCATATCTTGCAGCCGAAGAAACAAATATTTTTTAAACGACTCATTACGAATGAGTGTATTGGAGGTTAGACACTCTGCGATGTGAGCTTTAGAGCTAGCAAGAGCAAAGCTCAGAGCCTTGGATTCAGGAGATGCAGTTGTTGCCTTTAGAGGAAAACCAAAAAGGATATAGGCCGATAAAAACTTTGCATCATTTTCAGAGCTATATACATGACTTATATTATGGGTGACGAAAGATCGAAGATACGACAGGGCAGGGCAATCAGTGAAAGCGTGCATGATCGAATTATAGATTTTTCCGCAGTCCTTACAAGGAAAGTTGAAAAAGATGCAGCCGGTAGAGATTTGAAATTGTGCAGTGAATTTTTTTTCACGTTGGTTGATTCTATAATTATGTTTCCCATATTTGCGGAAGATTTAGCTCTTGAATAAAAGCCTGGCAGATTTTCTTAGTGTCCTCGTCGGGTTCGGGCCTTGTACTTCATTTAATATGCCATGTAGTAGGGGATATATGAAGCCTAGCTGCTCTAAGAAGTGGGAAGTAAAACTTTCCCGCTCTAAGACCACAGTTTACATCTTTTTGAAATCGTGGATGGTGAAAGTTTCTGTTCTAAAGGCTTCCAGTTCCCATGCTTTGAGGAGTTGCATGTTGCCCAAAAAATGCCCTTTTTTTGGAGTTATGGTGAAAAATGTCTACAGTAGAGGAAAAGTCGTAAGTTGGCGTAAGACTCCGCATATTTTTTGACATGAAGCCCATACCGAAGAATTTTTTAATAGCACATTGGAGGCTAGGTACCCATCATTAAAATGGAGTAGATATGGCTATTAGAAACTGTTGACCTCCACTCCTGCTCTGGGTTGCACGAAAGATCGATGAAAATTTTCTTATACTTTTTTGGCAATACATTGGAAAGTTGCACCAAGCCTCCTCCGAGTTGTTTTTTAGATCTCTTCAGGGATGGAAGATAACTTTTGTGGAAGAGTTTCTGGAGCCAAGAGTCCTCTTCCTCTATCACCCAAAGGGCAATTTTGGGTAAAGCGTTTGCAAAGTAGAGAACTGAGGGAACTAATTTAACATTGTAAAAATCAATTCTTGTTTGAAGATTGTATTTTCTCCACTCCATTAGACTTGTTCTAATAAAGTTGGCCAAACTATTATTCGACTCCGAATCTCCACTGCGTTTCCACTCAATACCGAGTTTGTTTAAACTATTCCTCACAGGGCAACCCATATTATGTGCATTGTCTTTCGGGCACCACTGTCCCAAGGGAGGATAGCATTTTTTTGCAGTTGATTTCCAGACCGGAGTGTTTCTTAAATCTTTTAAAAAAGAAATTAGAATTGCAACTCTATTACTCAGCTGAAGCTCCGAGTTTCCGTCCACAATTTTTTTATTTTTGTGTATGCCTTGATAACATTTCTAATGACGACTAAAAATTGGAGGAGATGAATCACTTCTCTACAATGATGGGGATCCAGAGCTAACTCATCACCGCTTTCCACCCCGTTAAACTACCACCGCCTATTATTATCAATCAGAAAAAGACGGATGGAAGACCTCACAGGAGTTAGTAAGAGATTATGAGCTCCCTATAATGAAGGTGAAGGAGGAGGAGCCCAGCACGTCAAGAGATCATCATCTCATGTGTGGTTCTCTCAAATATATATTATAACATTAGAACTTTTCAAAAAGATGTAATCCGAGGAATGGAGAAATAAATGTACATTCCTATTTTTCCTAAAATACATAGATATATTAATAACATGGGGTCTTCAGACCACATATGTATTGATGGAGGAATATAAAAAAATATTTTTTATTTTTGTGTGAAATGAGTCATTCACGAAATGTATCATGTCTATTCCAAAGGTTTTTACAAAAAAATATAAAGAAGAGTGTACAAAAATTAATTGAGGTACTATAAATGCCATGAAGACTAAATGTGAAGAGACTAATAAATTAATGTACAAATAATAGAATCCTTTCACGCAGAACAACCTGGTCGTTTAACTAAGAGTATTACTCCTTAAATCGCTAAAATGAATAACATGTGGACCTCCATTCTCCAGAGCTAAAGCAAATTCCATCAAGTCTTAGAAATTGGTTACTTGTTTGGCTTACCGTGGTAGAATGAGTGAACAACATGGCTAAAGTGGTTGTGTATTATAGGATATGGAGTATGATCGTATATTCTATTTCGCCTTGGATCAAGAACTGAACCTCAATTCGTATTTTGGAATCTTGCCCTCAATAACACCAACAAAAACAATGATAAAATTTGTTAATTTGGGTATATGAGTTAAATATTGTATATATATATATATATATATATATATATATATATATATATATATATATATATATATATATATATATATATATATATATATATATATATATATATATATATATCAACAAAAGGCTTTTAAGAGTTTTTAAATCAAGTAATAAGGAGTGTGTAAATAAGTATTTAAAAAAAATTAAAACCCCCTTTTTTTCGGAATCATAAAATTCGATAAGTAGATTTATTTACGATCTCCATTCTTTTAATTTCTGTTAAGGAACGAAAATAATGTTAGAGAATTCATTATTTCTAAACTGATCGAAAATTATGAATTAAAATGTTTTTGTCCGTCCTTTCAATTATTATATAGTGGTTATAAAAATTGATCTCTTGATAAATATATATTTACACTCTTTGTTTTTGTATATGAATGTTTCTTTATATATTTATTAAGAGAATTATTTATTTGTATTAGAAAAAAATATATATATTTTAAGAGACTAATTTATTTAATAAAAAAATATTCTTTTTATATTATTCTTTTATATTTATTAAGGGATTAATTAATTTAAAAATTATAAATATTTACAAAATACAATACATGAATCACTTTTATACTCAAATGTTTGTAAAAATAGAACTTATATATAAAGGAGCGTTAATGACTCTTAAAGGCTAAATGAGTAATCATTTTTATGTCTTCCTTTCTTTTTCCATTTATACAAAACAATGAATCATTAGTATGAGCCAATCCTTTCATTGCTAAAAAACTCTGCAAAAAAATAACACATCACATAGAATAATTAGGGAGTGTTGTTGTTAGTGTCTATGGAAGAGCTCTTACTCAAACACCTTACTTATAATAAGAGACTTGTGAATAATCACAAAATCCAACCATTTATTACTGCTATAACCAGATATATGTACCAATCAAACCCGTTCGCAATCAGCGATCATTATGCTGCGATTAAATAATAAAGAAATTTATAAAGGATTTATCTTGGTATATTTGAATACGCTAACAAATATATATGAGGTCAATCCAATGTCAAATTTTCGAACCTTATAAAAGATGAAAAACAAATTCGATTTACACCTTTTGTATTGGATTTTAGTTAATCGAATTAAAAAGGTCTTAAAAAAAGTTTTACATGGAGCCCAGCATGGATTTTTAGAAGAGAAGCTTATGGATTCTGTTCCTTTTACCTACAAACTCTTTTAGATTCCGACAGTACCACTTCCCTGATGTCAATCGATTTTGCCAAAGCTTTTGACTCCATATCGCATAAATTCATCATCGAAACATTATATAAAAAGGGTTCGGTGACCTAATTATAAGAATGGTAAGCGCTTCAATTTGTAAACCAGACTCTTATAGAATATGGCAATCGAAGTACATATTTTTTTAACAAGCGGGGTGTTCGCCAAGGAGATCCGGTGGCGGAAATCTTGTTTGTCTTGTGTATTGATAGCCTGATTCAGAATATCCAATCTGATACGGGAATTCACGGTTTTAAATCCCCTGAATATATTTTAAAATGTTATGTTACGCGGACGATCTAACGGTGACATATTCGGGTGGCCCACTCCAAACTCTTTTATCAGTTAAATCAACTTTTAAAATTTTAGAACGATACAAAATTGTTCTGGACTCAGTGTAAATATTGAAAAATCAGACTTAATAAGCCCATACGGTGATATTTTAGTTAAATCATGGCCAACTTTGAAAACATCTAAAGACATGAATATACTTGGATCTTGGGTTGGCCCAAATAGCACTGAGATGAACTTAATAAAATTTTAGCCAACGTCAAGGCGTCAAGTTTGTTTTTTAACACCCTCCATTTGAACGTATGGGACAAGATCCAAGCCTGGAACACCTATATTGTACCTAGGATCATTCATTTGTTCCGTGTTACTCCCTTTCACCAAAGAACGTTGGAGGATATTACAAAAATGGAAACAGCTTTTTTTGGCTTCAACAGAAGAAAGAATATCTCCAGTCTTAGAATACATACACCGTTAAAACTTGGAGGACTAGGCGTTCATGATATTAAAAAAATGTGGATGTCCCAAAACTGTCTTTGGATCCGTAAACTTTGGGACAAAAACCAATATTGGTCCATATGCTTGAAACAATTTTTATGCAATAATGATATTGATTATGAAAAGTTTCCTTGTCACGGATTGTCGAAAGTTTTAAACATTATCTCCCATTCTCAGAGAGAATGAAAGCTTTTTGTGAAGGGTCGAGAACCTGTCTCGAAAAGTTTGAACTGTCTTTAGCATGGGAGATGCCAGTTTTAAATTGTTTAAATACCTCCATCCCTAAAACAGTGAACGCTTTTATCGCAAGTGACGTTATTTATTCTGAAGAAATTTTAAACAAGCTCGCTTTTAAATATTTTACTAGTGTCTTCGGTAGCCCACTAAATACCCCACGACCGTTTTTACCTTTTAGAATAAAAGTTTCTACTATAGCCACGAGGGTTTTAAGAAATACATCGTACATATCAACTATAATTCCATTTGAATCTTATTTAAAACGAAGAGGAATAAGAAGAAATATCAGCGAATGCATTAAAGCTGTTAAAAATCCATTTTTAACATCGGCAGAAAAGTGGTTCAAATATAGAAAGTTGACTGGTTCACTGGAAGTTGCCAGCAAATTTTTCAAAGACGACCGTAGTAACTGTTTCTTTTGCAAGAAGGAAATAGAAACTACAGATCATTTACTGTGAAATGCTCATCTTTAATTGAAACATATCGGGCCGTTCAAAAAATTACCATGGGTCACTTCAATGAAAACCCATCAGAGGAGGACTTCATCACCTTCTCGCGCAATCCAAGATGTGATGCGGTCTTAACAAAAGTTCACTATGTTATTTATAAAAAAGAACAATTAAAGATGCCAACCTCCTTGAAATGATGTCCATCGCTTCACTGTATTCCAAAGTGCTCCAACAATTGTGAACTGTATATATATATATATGAAATTCAAATAATTTATTTAAAACCATTGCTGTTCTGTTTTTTTGTTGGTATGACTATTGTTATTTAATGTTATACAATTCGGACGTTACCCCTTTTGATATTTGATGCATACCGTTATATATTTGTGATTGTAATTTTTTCAATACTACATAGTGAAATATAAGCCCTTGCGGCCAAAAAAAAAAAAAAAAAAGATGAAAAACAAAATTACCTCATTTGTATTGAACAATAAATATATAAGGCATGAATTCATTTATATTTTTTATATATTATTTACGTATTTGGTTTCGATAGAATTGCCGTCGTATCCGACGGATATAAATAAGCATTATAGCATTAAATTAGTCACTCGAACCTAGGATCTTATCAATGAGGTAGACCAAAAATGACCATCCCCTCACAGGATTCGAACCTGCGCCCCACACATTGAGAATTGAACACGCTTAAAGCACATGGCTATCGCACTCCCTTTATCCGTTTGTCCGTTTATTGTTCAGATTTTAAGAACGTCGAGAGAGCGGTGGGAGCTTGCTGAGAGGTGGCGAAGTTCTACCATCCTGCTATGTGAATGCAGCAAAGGACCTCAAAATGCTTTACGTTTTACAGAAGATTATGATTTTCTTTCGTTTTGACTTTTTTATTGAACCCTTTTTTGGTGTTTTTATAGATTTAATGCCGTGGTTTATTTTATTTTGTTATTAATGTTGAGTTGACTTAATTTGTGTGACTATAACTAAATGTTTATAAGGTGTCCATTAATTTCATCGCGAGTAAATTTGTCGTGGAGCTTTTTTATAGCCTTTTTTTGTCGCGGTATACATCGCTTGCTTTTTATAGTCATCATTTTGTAGTTCTTCTTTTTTGTCGCGGGTAAATTTATTTGTCGCCAAGCTTTTTGTAGTGAGTATTTTGTCCGTTCTTTTTTTTTTCGCGTAGGTATTTTGTTGCCCAGCTTTTTTGTAGTGAAGCATTTTCCGCGCTGTTTTATTTTTACTTTGTGGACCTATTCATGGGGACTCTGTCATGGGGTCCCATGGGGTTTGAATCAACGCCTGGCATTTTTAGGGGAAAAGACACGCGCTTAAGGTTGTGGCACTTACCTCGGGTGTTCCGGTGTTGCATTTTTAAATAAATATGTTTTGTTGTCATACCCGTTTGTATAATAATTTTTTCTCTTTAAATCTCATTTGGACTACTATATCATCATAAAACTTAACTTCATTGCGCGCCGCCTAAATGGCCCATGCGGCAGGCATTCCGGCGGCCCAAATTTAAAATATTTTTCCTCTCGATTATTTAAGCCTTGGAGAAACAGAAAAGCATATATTTGAATGTTTTAAAGAAAATGTTAAATTTGAACAGTCTAATGTACTTATATTCAATTACAAATATCAATAAAGTAAAAAAATCATTATTCGTGTCGGGTTTTATGAATATAATAACGCTTAGGATATTTTGACCTACATTATATCTTTACGTATGACAATTGTTCGCCGAATAGAAAAAACTCCAAATCCACTACTTGTTCATTAACGTGTATATTTTTAAAAGGATAAGAATATCATATTTTTATAAGAATGATTCAGCATGAACTTAATCCAAAAGTTTCGTTGGAAGTAGAATTAACGCCTTGGTGTGTGATTTGCAAATTCACTGGTCCTCGCCACACAATTGAGAAAATAAGAAGAAAGATACTAATTATACACAGTCATATTAAAAATGTGATATGAAAGGATCCCTCCCCCCCCCCACTCTACTCTTAATTATAAAGACGCATAGAGAAATAATTTGTGGTACTCCTTAGAGAGGGAGGTGATCTAATAATCTTTTCTAGCTAATGGCTTAAGAGTCGCTGTCGTGACGAGGTGTAATTAAATTTAATGGCGTTTTTAAAAACGCGCTAAGGGGTTTCGACCATCAAGAGATATATGATAATTATTATAACTGAGAATGTATAGTAAACATACTTCTTATATTGTGTTGATTCAGCTGAAAAATGAACAATATTTCCATGGCAATAGCAAACTCATCCTATTTTATTTCATACAATAAGGGACAACAATTATAACTATCATTTCCAAAAGTATATCCATATTAATTCAGGAAGTCAGCTTGTTCCCCCTTCTGTTTTCAAGTCCCACCCAACAGTCAATCTAATCCCTGTAATGTTTATTTATATTATTTTTCAGCAAAAATGATTTATGACTCTACGTTTGATATCCTTATAATAAAAAATAAGTTGACAATATGAATCCATCTAATCCGAGGCATCTGTGGACAAGATGAAGAATAAATTAAACATAGCGTATACATGGTGGTAGGTACATCGTCGTTGTCATAGGTTGCTAGTCTCTTTTTGAAGCTAATATTTATAAACGTTGTTACATTTAAAAAATATAACTTTCGTAGAGTTCATAATTTCATATTTGTTATAAAATACAATAATTAAAATATTTGTAGTTGACATGTTTATATATATATATATGTATATATATATTAATGATCAAACAGGAGGAGTATTAATTAAGTGCCTATATATAATAAATATTGAATATTAAATATGTGGAAGTTATCCAAAATTAAACTTTAAAAATTGTATATTATAATTTCTAAATTGTATTATCAAGAATACAAATATATATTGTTTTGGGCATACTCGGTATAAAAAACATTACCTACAATTTCCAACCTGATGTTATTTATATATTATAAATCTATGCTCGTACCTGTCAATAGAATAGAATACAGGGGTTGTTTTCAGTATGTATTTATGACTTTGTAAATAGTTATCAATCATCACAAATTTTTTATTTATTTGATGATAATGTTTTACTACTTTTACAAACGGAAGGAAATGTGTTCCGAAAATTTAGTTTGAATAAACTCATTTGTTTTAAGCACTTTTCAACTTTGACCCTAGCTGATGGACTCATTGTAAGATCCCTGCTGGGTAACTTTTACATCATTAAAACTCTCTTTAGTATCATCAGTCTGGATAAACAAATCGGGATCAATGGTAAAAGTTGAATAAACAAAACTTTCATTTAATGGAGATTAGTTTCAAAATATGAATAGTTTGTCTTATGTTTTTATTTCTTATCTGTGTATAATACAAAATAAGAATATCAACTCTCTACCATACATCAACCTGGGATAAATAAATCCGGATCAATTACAAAGAATGTATCACAAAACCTTTTATTTTTAGATGCTTCGTATTGCACTTATATATATACTAGCAATGTGCCCGGCGTTGCTCGGGCAAGGTCGGCACTCAAAATTTGATCTGGTTTGCTGACAATAGGAAGGGAGAGAAGAAGAAACCTGTTTGTTTAACTTGAGCGCTCTCTGTGAACTCTGCCTTGCTCGGGTTAATGGCTACCTGGATTCATTTATTCTTCTCCCTTTTTATTTTCGACAATTCATCACTTTTGAAGATACATACCAACATGCAGCGAGAAAAGTTTCTTAGAAAAAAAAGATCTCTTCAAAACATATTTTATGAAAAAAATCGCTTTATTAGTCAAAAAATGAAAAAGGCCCTTTCTGAGCCCAGTGTGGCCTAAAGGCCTTTAATTTTTTTCTCATGTCTTTCCCCGATGATAGAGCGACGTGCATGCAATTTGAGCTGAATTGCCCAGGCATGTGGCCGCCTACTTGTAACAAACAGACAGACAGACAGACAACTTCTCTTTATTTATATAGTCATCTACTTATTTTATATAGATATATGTACCTATATATAACCTATATATATATATGTATATTAGACGTGTTCAAATTTAACACATTCTTAAAAACATTCAAATAGATGCGTTTCTGGTTCTCCAAGGCTTAAATAATCGACAGGAAAAATATTTTTAAATTAGGCCGCCGAATGCCTGCCGCATGGGCCATTTAGGGCGGCGCCAATGAAAGTTGAGTTTATGATGATATAAAGTAATCCAATGAGATTTAAAGAAAAATTTATTAGGCCAAAGGGGTATGACAACAAAACATATTTTATTACAAAAAGCAATTTTTTTTTTTAAAATTCAAGTTTATTTAGTAACCGACTACATACATAGAAACGCATGTTTTAAGAGAGCTATGCAAGTACGTCGTATTGCATATATTTCAACATGGAAAGGAAGGAAAATTATTTTTAAAACTAAAATTGTACCTTTTTTCCTGAAATAATTATTAATTTTAATAAAATCACGCTACAATATATAGGTTTATATATGAGACCAACCGATATGCGAATTAAATAAAGAAAATATATTTTTTATATAAATGAATGGAGTTTGTATACAAACAGAGATAAATATTACATGGAAACTGGAATGATGTGAGATGATTAATCAATACGACGTTACATAGGGAGGGGGGGTCTGAGGGATTACTTGAGAGGAAATGGCACAAACAAGCAAATTCTAATACAAAAATAAAATAATTTGAGCAAGAATGGCAGGAATTAAAGGCAAATACAACTGCAATTGAAAAAATCCTTGACAAGACCAGTCCTAGAGCTGATTACAAAGAAGTGGTCGACTTGTGTCTTATCTGTTTGAGACAAAACCTCCTCGAGACGTCCATTGGACCAAATCAGGCGCTTTTCAACAAGCACAATGGACGGCGAGGAATATTTACTTTATGAAGATGTAGAGTTCTCTCAGAAAAATTCAGTATTCCAACTACAATACTTCCAAGCTAAAGTGATTAAACCAAAGTTTTGGCCTTGTTTCTACACT